>PYWC01000077.1:409807-565433 GCA_003182015.1 Tuber magnatum | reverse complement strand
AGGGTTTTATGTTTGGTTTCACAGTATCGTTTGATACTTGTATTGTTTCGTGTGCTATCGGATGATACACACATTGTTTTGCAATATCGCTCATACTGGAAATAAGCGATATGCTGTATTTAAAGACCGCTGATTTCCGCAATGGAAACAGCAGACTGCGGCAGACAGTATTCTTAAATATACTTGGTTGAACGGTTACTTCTTTGATCTCCTATTACACCCCGTTCGAAGACTCCTTTAGCCAGCAGTGCTCGCTTCGTGTTGATCACGAAGCCATCTGCTCCTATCGTACCGCTACGTGACTAGGGCCTGGCCCGAACACGTTACAGAGGATATCATTTCTGCATCTGGTCATAAATTGTCTGATTACTTCCCCATTCATTTCCCTTTGGTTTCAATCTAATCTTTACAGCAGTTCAGTTGACAGGAGTGTGAGGTATTAAACTCTGATGTGATGTATGTCTTTCTGGTAGGAGGCATAGCAGAATGGTTTGATGTAGGTGACAGACAATGGTTGGTTTGTCCTACAGTTTCTACCTGTAAGAAAGAGAGACAATCAAAGCATTGTCCAGCTAGCTTGAGGGCTAACAGTATAAGTATTTCACTGATGGAATGGAATACTTGTGTCTAGGAGTGGTTTAATATATGGCTAGCAATATCACTTAGTCTGGCTGATAACCTGAAAATATTGGCAACTTCTGATACTTGTTTTAGATACTAAGCTAGCAGTAAGAGTTGAACACAATATAGTTTAAGACTGTAAGAGGATATTCCCAGGTTGTGCTATTGAACTATATGATAATGTAGGAAATAAACTCATTCATATATACCTATAATCAAGTCTTGTGCACCGCTACCCAACCAAGGAAATATCTATGAGTCATACATGGTTGCATACATGAGTCATACCAACTCAGATATACGACTGTACAGGATAAGGAAATCGTACATTTTAACAACTACTACATCAACTAACGGTAAGGACAGGAGTAGATATAAAAACAACAATGACAATTACATTCTCCCAACCTATCACCCAGGTGTGTCTCCCCTTCCCTTTGCTCTAACTCCCCTGCTAACAAAGGGAAAAGAAAAAAAACTCTTGCTATCCATAGTCTCCGGGCATCCAACTTTCCGGCCCATCCTACGGCCTTCGCGCATTCCCATACATTCTGTCCGGCCTTCCCTATGGGCTTTGCGCCTTTCCGTACATCCGCGCATTCCTGCATTCCAAATGCTTTTCCCGCGAAGCCAAAACGCGCCCGTACATGCCCGGGGCCCAAAATGCGCTTCCAGAAAGCGAGCTATCGCGCCAGCATGCCGAGCAGCATCTCGCGATTTCCAACAGTCTGAACACTCTAAAGTGAGATTTCCCGGGATCAGTACTGCCTGGGGTGGCGATTAATTTCTTCTATTCAAAATCTCATAACCTCCATAAACAGAAATATTTTGAAAACGGGAAAGTTCACCAGTCACGCAATCGGATAAACAAGCCGAGAACCGACAGGTGTGAAGGGATCCACCCCAGACCTCATTGTCCGCTGTACCCACCACCGGTATTTGCCACAACCCACCTTCATACCGCTAGAGACTAGCTGAATATACTAATGGCGTGTGACCTCCACCAACGAATGCCACCCCCCCAAAAGGCACGCCTCGGAGGGGGAGGGTGGTTTTTGTAGCGAGTGATTCTTAGTGAGCAAAACAGGAAAGAAACTAAGAGTAGAGGAGGACCCGGCCTTCCTATGGGCCCTTTGGCTAACCTGAGTCATCGTTTTTAGACGTGTTATCAGATAGATAATTTAAAAGCATGATTTATAGATTGCCCCACAGGTGGGAACACAGAGAGATAAAGATTCCTGTTCAGGGTATCTACCCTCGAGGCAACTGGTAGTGAGAGGAGGTATGATATTATGATAATGAAGGACCCAGACTCAGCGCTACCCAGGCTCGCGTGCCCCGGTTTGTCATATTTTGTGTAATCCCCAGTTCATAGGATATCACTCGCAGAGACTCGGGGCTACCCCAGGTGTTCAATATAAAAATGTGAAAAGAACTTCGGAGACAGCAGGTTCAGCGTGAAACTTGGGAGTTTTTTTCTTTTGATATGCCAAGAGTATGCTCCACCCGCTATTTAGTCTATCGAGCTCTCCCAAGCAATCTTCAAGCCCATGTATGCAAATATCTTGTTCACAAGTGATACATGGTTATACTTGACATTCGTTACTACCCCCCCCCCCCCANAAAAAAAAAAAATATTACTCTTTCTCTGGGGGCGTTATGTGTGGCATACGGCACTCATGCATACAGATGAGAGTTGGGAACCCACATTTTGTTTACTCCTCTCTTATTTATCACACATATCCTCTCCCTTACTTCCTAGTAAGATTTTCTCATTTTTTTCCCAACCTTCGCAAGCATTTCAGCCCTTTCATTATTATTTTCTCCACTAATAATGTCTCAAATGGCTACCAGAAAGTCCTCCGGTCTCCTCTGGGGACCAGAGTCGCCCCATGTGCAGGGGTTCTGCAAGGTGAGGAAGCAGAGTCAGCGATTGTGTATGTGTACTAAGCAAGGCGAACAAGTGCTCGTTATACCTGTAGAACAGGTATCACCGCTACATGTTTCCACTCTACCTACATGGTGACCACTGACTCCTCTACCTCCTCTTATTCATTGGACTGGGTTTTCAGCTTAACATCTGGGTCACAGGACACAGAGACCCCATTCTCGGCATCAACACAAAGACCACGGGGTGCAGTAATAGCTCGGGGGGTCCTTCGAAATCGGCGGGAATCATTCCTGATCTCTGCTATTGTAATCTCGGTGCCACCTCGATCGTTACTCTCCTGACTGGTACACCTTCAATAGAAGCCCTAACACTCAGTTCAAACTTCCTATCTCTGTGTGGGTTAGGACGATTTGGCCTTTGTTGGATGGTTAACTCCGCCAAAGGTATCTAGGGTCCCCGGATCAAAACTCTTCCTCGCCGGTCATTTGCGTCCACCCCTCCCTGCTCCAGCGGCTCTATCAGATAGTCCATACTAAAATAACGTCGACCCATATAATACCGGGATATCATCGTTGAAGTGAGGAGCATGATGCGTTGAAAAGTTATGGATTTATAAAAACCATTGTTCCAAACAGGCCAGGTAGGCCGGGCCCATTCCAGCTATAGGCTGCATAGGCTTAGTGCCGGCTGCCTGATAGACCGGCCTATAAAACCTGGCCTGTGTGGCCTACTGGACCTAGGATCCTCTCTTTAGTTTTCCTTATTTTTAGTTTCGATTTGGCTCATCCTTTATTCTATCAAACTATTTAGCTTTCATTTCGCGAATGGGTTGTTGTTCGTTCGTAATCACTCGGGCGCAGAACATCCGCCATTGCAGACCGTCGAATAGTGATTCAAAAAACTGAAGATAAAAAAAATTGAATTATTACTAATAGCACATAATGCTGAGCTCAAGTGTGAATGGTGATACGGATTCGATGGCTGTTAACAGGCTTCGCGAGTGTGTTATCCGATTGGGGGCAGACTCCATTAACCTGACGGTTTGATAGAATTCCCGCAGAATTGATGAGATTTGAAGGAAGGATTATGAGATAGGACTGGACTGGGGAACTTGTAGGCGAACTGTGGGCTCTTGGGTCGGTTGTGGATTGCTCATGGTTTGGTCACTTGAGGTAACAGTGGAATGGAGGAAATGAAGAAGAGAAAAAGAGGTTGAAGGATGTTGGGGAATTAAGCCTATCTTGAAAAAATCAGTGGCCGCAAGGCCTACAGGCTTCTAGTAGGCCTGATAGGCTTCCCCAGGCTAACAGAAGCCAGCCTATATCAGCCTAAGCTATTTGCCCGGGCGACCTCCCTTGACCTGGCCCAAAGTCTATAGGCCAGCCTATCAGTGGCCTGACCGGCTGGGAACAATGAATAAAAACTGGATCACCAGCTAACACATCCATCGGTGAGTGTTGGATTAGATATTGTGTTCAGCCCGATCCGGCGTGCCACCGAGTGCCAACTGAAGTCCCAAAGCCGATACCGCATGGAGTTCTAGAACGTGTTCAGAAGGCTCCCCCCAGGCCTGTTCTGACCTGGCATGGCGGAGTTTGCTCCGAACAACTAGACTATGGTTACGGTATCCTCCGGGTGAAAATAGTGGGGGTAAAATCCGGGAATGGGGCTGACTTCGTAGGGTAGGTTGGGGACTGGAGCAGGGACTCCCCGTATTGGAAGCAAAATGATGTCAGTGGTTAACAGTCCGATATGGAGAGGAGCCATGATAAATTAGGGAATGGAGTTACTAGATATACAAAATTTGAGGTGAGGTTTACCTTAGATCCGTATACTGAATTATTAAAATATCCGTAGAGAGCGATACCTAGGGATAGATATAGGCATCGGAGCCTATATCCAGCGTCTCGCATTAACTATCACGATGTAACTTACACATTTTTTCATCACCTTTCTCCTAGTAAGTCTAGTTTTCCAGTTCCCCGGATTAGTGATAGCAAGTCTCCCTCCGGAAAACACCACCAAGCCTGAAAATTTTGTCGGGTTCATTGAGTAGCACGGTTTAATCCCCAGAACTAGAGAACCGGCCCAGGGGAGATCGGCCCCGGACCCTAGCCAGCAGACCCGAAAGCCCCGAATGACCGGAATGCATGCGGGATCAGAAGAGACAACCCCGCTGGAGTGGCCTCGACAACAGGGGTGGCGAGGTGAGTGGGGTATAACGAGTTGCCAGTTGACGAGCTGCTGAACTTGGCTCAAAAAATTAGTACGTGGGGGCCAGTGCATAGGTTATCACTCGTGAAGAAGTGTACTGTACCGGTTTGTATAGTTGGTGGATGTCGCCAGGTCTAGGGTATCGCAATTAATTCAATTGCCCAGCACAGGATCTTGGGTGGCCTCGGTGACAAGGGGTGTCTGTCTCCACCCGAGACTAAACCCCCTACTCCTTTCCTTTGACCCATTGCCGGGTTTTCTCTGGCCCCAACTCTAAATACCATACATTTCAAAGAGAGATATCAGCAGTTATTCAGCCCTCCAGGGGATGTAGAGATGCAGTCGTTAGTTTCCCTAAGCGACTGGCCAAACCACAAATGCTGGTTCCTTCTGAATAGATTGATGTAAACACCTTCCCTCTGTTCCCTCCTTGAAGACGGCTATCCCTTTTACATCCAAGACTATCTCTATTTCGTATTTTCTCCTGTATTGTCACAAACCCTAAACAAACGGGCCGACCGGCTGCATATGCATACACTCTTATCCCTTAGCCCGTCGGGGTGCCCAAGGGATCGGTGGAATAGATCTCAGTTTGAAACACTAGTAATGTGCCTATAGATATCGTTATTTTCTTAACCGGGTTTCTTGGGCGCAGCACCTGACCAGCTATGGGATTATCGGTTGATCGCAAGGTGCAAAGTCTCCATTAGCTACTCTTCTTATTATTATTTGTCTGCGTGCCCGTTGCGAACTCCACCTGGGCAAGTTCCTGATTGACGCCGGCCACGAATAACTTAGATTCCTAGACAGCCTCACTCTTCGCGCCAAGTGAGTGTCCTATCTGCTCCTATCTATCACCAGGCCCCAGAAAATGGTGAACTCGGTACCTCTATGTCGGAGTTGTAGAGGTGAGATTGTACAGTACGCCAGATAGCAAGGGTTTAGCTCACCTATCGTACGAGAGATCGAAGCCCCACACTCGCAATCTAAAAGCGTTCATATGTCCTCATCAATCCTAACAGCTGAGCAGAATCAGCGCGCCCAATCCCGCAGGCCCCTCCCATCCCAGTGGCCACATGGAAGTTGCTCTCCTCATCAGCCTGGGGATGCGGGTGGAACGAACCCTAAGGGGCTCGCTAAGGGATCCGCGGAGCGTGGGTAATGCGGGGCTTAGCGGTTCGGCGTTTCAGAATCCTCTTGAGCCTTGTAGGCCCCAACGTGATCGGTAACCGAAAATCCGATCCCCCAGTTGGATACGCTGCGGGGCACCTGCACGAGTTCACGGTATGTGCCGGAGAAAGACAGTTTTGGGGGGAGCTCCTTTCTCATTCCCAACTCTCGCAACGAGTCGGCGATCAAGACGGCAAAGTCGATGATCAGGATGATGGGAGGCTCGTTCAGGGTCCCAAAGCCGTGCTCTACAAAGCAGTGGATAAAAAAGTTGGTGGAAAAAAGGGTTCAGGCAACCATGTTTTTTTGGAAGTGGTGGGGGGGAGGAGGGGTGGAAAGATCTTTGGGGTGTTCCGAGGAGAACTTGCGTACGAACGACTCTCAGTCCACAGGGTTGTGGAGAACCAACGGGGACCGACTGCAAGAAGGCAGCAATTGAAAGCCACTTGGTGACTAGAAACAGTAAGGCCATTTTAATTGAAGTTTATTATCATACCACCTCAAGAATTTGCTTCTTTCGGAACTCACCCTCTTCCCCTCTTCCCAGGATGTGTTTCTCAAAACGAGACCAATTGAGGGACCCGCCATGGAAACCATCAGGCATTTCTACCCCTCGGGAAATTTCGTATCGCCCTCAAGAATTTACAACTGAAGCCAGTGCGATCTGAGAGCATGCGTGGTGAGGAATCTAGTGCTTTATCACCCTCGATGGATCAGGAAACCCTCGGGGGGCACCACATCTAGCCAATCATCTAATCTACCCCTTCGTAGGGAACCTGGTTCCACCTGGGCACGAATACCCTCTGTATGCCTTCTCAAATCGCCTTTTGCGTTAGGCGAATCCATTGCCCCCAGGGCTCTCGGCTCGGAGCGACACCTTTCCGGACGCTGACGCTCTCCACTAACAGCAATCCTTGATCGGAACGAAGTCCTAGTGAAATCCCAATTCCTAAGCGTTGCAAGTCTCATTTGTACGACCCCATTCTCTTTACCAACCCTTAACATTTGCTCTACAGGTAGTCACCTCAGGTCGACCGTGAGACCCCACAATCGTCCTGGACGGCAGACGGATGGTTAACCTCCTTTAACGTGTCGGGAAACCCTGACCACTAGGAGCTATTAGTAACCACGGTAAGATATGCTAATTCGATCATGAACTCTAAGACGGGTTGTGGATGAGTGTTTCCGGGAACGAATCCCCCAACGAGACCCAACCCAGAACAGATATCTGACCTACGTAGCCCCAAAAATGCCCGTGTGATCCGTGATATCCAAAAAAATAGTGGCAGTGTACTGTGTACCGTATTAACTTGAATAAGAGCAACGTGTCTCAGGACGTCTGACTTTCCTATTTTGTCGGGGAGAGAAAATACCAGCAAAACCAAACAGCGCGTTACCTAAAAGGGAAACTTCGACGTCCTTCCACGTCTTGCTCTTTTATTCAAGTTAATACTGTATGTTAAAGCTCTCCAGTTCATACAAGTATCAAGGACAAGGGTACACTTAACGTTGAACCACCTACCGGGGCCGTGGGTGAAGAACAGCGATTGGAATGATTACTTTATGGCTGGAAGAAATTTGAGCGAAGCAATGGAATCACGTGGGCTAACCCGCAATGTTACCTGCTCAAGTATAAGAACAGCCAATCCTCAGGAACCATTACCTAAAGGGGGGAGAGTTGGGGCGAGCATTTATGATATCATATCATACTTCAATAGTGTTGGGCAAGTGCCCTATTGAATTGCATTGAATTGTGCCTGTGAGGGCAAATGCAACGGGAAGCCATGACCTCGGCTTCCCCGAAAATACCGATGGGGCCCGCTCCCAGTGTATCATAGCTCGAATACTTACTATGCGGTATAGAAATTAGAATACTAGAATACTCGGTTGGAGGATGTCTTGGGGTTAAGGGTCCTGACGAGTCCCAATCATTACTAAAGTGGAGTATGCGTGTTTCATATGTGGCTTAATGTTAACACCCCGCCGGAACATCATTGTGCTCGTACTATCGCTGGGCCTTTCTTCCGCGGTACCGTAGGGAGGTATTCGACTTGACGCAGAGTGTCCCCCAGGGCCGGTCACTTGCTGGCGCCTCATCTTTCCTACCATCGACTCACAGAGGAACCACCCGGATTATAGCCACCAGTGGCTCTGATAGCCGTAATCTCGCGTAAACCTGTATCATGCAGATTTTCTTCGCCATTGGTTGAGCTTATTCAATGTAAAGAAAGCCCTCCAAATACACAAATTACGCGCAAGGGTCAAGGATCCATATTCTAAGAAAAGAAAAACAATCATATTCCAAAACTCCGGTAGATTTCCCTCCCAGCCTAAAATTTCATAACGTCCATTAATACTAAATACCGGGTCTCCATATTTAGGGAGAGAATGCAATCTCAAGGCCCCTCGCCCACCGATAGAGGATCATCCTCGGGAAAATCCCTGGACCGACCATTCGTACCCCCGCCCATCTGACCCTGCAACCCCACCCCTCTCCTCCTTAGTTCTCCCTTGCCTCTATTCTCAAGCTTCAATGCCGGCATCTTACCCCGCCTTCTCAACATCCACCTTCCAAAGAACCACCTCATCTGACGAATCCCATACTTCGCCTGGTCCTTACTCGACACTTCGAAAATGCTACTCAACTCCTCCAGCGTGCAACCCCTAGTTTCAGGGACAAACAGCAGAATCAACACGAACCCGACAAGATTCAGTCCAGCATATATCGCGAATGCGGCCGACTCTATCCATTCATGGATCGGCGGCCACGTGATCGTCAGAAGTCCATTGAAGAGCCAGGTCACGGCAGTGGCAATGGCCATGCCTATGTCGCGGATGTACAGCGGGTAGCACTCTGCAGAGTATACGAAAGGGACAGGGCCTTCGCCTGGGGAGTATACTAGCGCGAAGAGGTACATTCCGATGAGAGTTAGCGGCGTCTTTCCATCCTTATCGAGTAGAGAGGTTATCAGCATGCATAGCGCCATCAGCGGGAATGTGAATAGGAGCAGGTTTCTCCGGCCGAAGGTGTCTATTGTGCGCACGGCGGGAAGTGCAAATACGAAGTTGATGACACCGATGCCCACGCTGCCCTCGAGCGCATGGCGAATGCTTTTGTAGTCGGTTTTGGAGCCCTTGAGGACTTCAGAGGAGTACTGAAATTGTTAGTGTTATTATATAGCGCAAGTTCAAGGTGAGAGAAAGCTTGCATACATATATCAACACATTAATTCCGCAAAGCTGCTGCAGAATCATAACTATGAAGGATGCCTGAAATGCATGACGGTTTCGCGGGATTGTGAAGACTTCCACGAGACGGTTGCGACGCTTTGAGATCCGTTTCTCGGCTTTTAGGAGGACATCGATGTATATAAGATCCCGCGCAGCTTGGATTTCTGAGTGGCGGAGGCGGATCAGTGACTTAAACGCCGATTCGTAGTTACCCTTTTTGATGTACCAGCTGTTCTTTCCCTTAGCTGACTAATCACGCAGGTAGTGCCGGGGGGGTATAATTACCGAGGCGATTCTGGGCTGAAGTATACGAGTGCACAAACAATTAACGGCAAGAACATGGGACTGGCGATCATGAAGCGCCAGTTTACACTCTTTCCCTCCAATTAGCTCCGTCCTTCTCACTGGGGTGGCGTGACTATGAATACTTACACAGTCGTAAGTCAACAAATTCCCCAGCTTCCTTGAGCACACCTCCTCCTTCGCACCATTACCAAGATCGAACAGCGCCATGTCCACCAGCAGCCCCAGCATGATCCCAAAGGCCGTCCACATCTGCCACATCATTACCAATCCACCACGGATAGCTGGAGGCGTACATTCCGATGCGTACACCGGGATTGTTGCACTCTTCGGTCCAATGCCAAGACCTTATTTACTTATCAGTATGGTCTCCCGAAAGTAGAGGGAGGAGGGTGTCAAAGCGGGTATACCAAGGAGGAATCTTGCTGCCAGCATCTGCTGCCATGTCTGCGTGAAGCCTTGACCAAGGCAGGTTACTGAGCTGATTACGCACGAAACAAAGATTGCGCCGCGGCGGCCGCAGTAGTGGTTTAGGGGTTCTGTGAGCCTATGTTTTTATGTTATTTCGGTGCGCTGAGTCGGGTTATTCACGGCGTGAAGCACAAACCAACACCCAATGAAAGCGCAGCATAAATATGGTGCTGCGTTCACAGAGCCGTAAACCCATTTGCTGTGGGCCATGTTGAAGGCCTCCTGATAGAATGTATTCGCTACCGAAAAATGTAAGTCAGACGAGGGATATGATCCTCCAGTAAAACGTAAGATCCCCGGGAGGGGTATGATAAACGAACCTCCATTCACAGCAGTTCTGAGAAGCAAAAATCGATCATAGGTTAGCATAACCGCCACCTCAGATAGCATAGGCAAGCAAAAACTACCAAGAAAACATTCTTCTCTCCCCTCTCCGGAAAACCAAATAAAAGCAACAAAAATGAAGCAAAAGGAATGGAGATACTCACTCGTCCCACCCTTGGGCCGCAGCGCCCAGCGCACACATTACCACGAGCATATACAAACTCTTGGGATGGTCCCACTTGTGTGTCAGCTCCCTCTCCAGTGCATCCCGCTCCGCACCGAGCCCATCATTGGTCTGAAATTCTGAATCTGCCTCCCGAAATGACAACGGGTTCTGCGCGAGCAGCGCCGCACGTTGGAACAATTGACCATACCCCGCGCCCAGCCCCTTCTCCTTGACGAAGTCGCTGCCGAGCTCCTCGAGTTCGGCTCTCTGCTTTCCTGCAAGGGGGTTCGCTAGGAGGCGTTCAGGTGAGATTGAGTCTGATATACTGCTTGGGGGGTTTTCCCCGTCAACGGTGGTGTTGGCAATTTCGACTATCTCCATTAGCGGTCGGTATGGTGGGTGGTTTGAGAGTCGGAGAGGGGTATGCGTGGAGAGGAGGGAGGGAGAAAGGAGAGAATTTCGAAAAGAGTATTGGAGGGGAGGAGGGGGAGGTATTATGAAAGTATCTGCGAATAGCGCTATTTATAAGTAAGAAAGAAAGCAAGCAAGAAATCGGTAAGGGAATTGACCAAACTGCTATCTGCATGGTTTTGGCTTTGTAAATAAATAATTTTACGGCACGGGTAAGCTACGTGAGTTGGCAGGAAATCAGACCAATCACCCAAGGCCTACGGTAATATAAGCAAAGCCAAGCAACGGGAATACCAATACGCGATATACTTGTACGGGTATGATATTCACTCTACAACCAGACCGAAGAGCCTCCTTGCCCACTCACTCCCCACTCGGAACAAGGCTGTGCCAAAAGAAAACCCTACAATACAGCCTCACTTTCCACTTCCTCCCCTCAAATCCCCAACCTCTGTCCAGAGGATTCTAGTCTGAATCGGGGTTGCGGAGGAGCACCCCGAGAACCCACTTTCCTGCCCGCCCGCAACCCTCACATGTGAGTGCCATAACTTGTATTTAACTTAAGTGCACAGCCCGGAAACGGGCATAGATATCATGAATTATTATTTTTTCCTTTTGGTATCATAAGTTGACTCTCCGATACGAGGCAAGCGAACTGGTGAGGAGGGGTAGGTTGGTTGGTAGCTCGTTTTGGTATCGGTGATGGTACAGTACAGCACAAGTAACTGAACTACTGCAGGAGTGCCGGACATATTTTGTTGTTTAGGCACTCGGTGATCACATCTTGTCACTCATCAAGGGTAACTGGACAGGTGGAGGGAGAAAGGGGGGGAAAAATTCCCACAGAATTCGCAAACTAACCGAAGACTATGGGCAAGAGACTTTGTAGTGAATAGCGCAGTAGGTAAGCCCAGAAACTACTCGAACGAGAAATTTCGGTCAATCAATCATTGTCCGCCCCACGGCTCCGAAAAAGTAGGGCTCTCACGGAATCCCCTCTAACGCAAATCAAGACTACTACCTTATCTACAAGCGCGGAGAAACACTCCCGATTGCTACCGGCGGTCGTTCAGTTATTTTTGTTAGGCAACAATAGGTAGACTATGCATGGTGATGGCGATAGTGGTGATAGTGGTAGTGCTAAAGGGTCCAGAAACTTTTATGGGCTGATATTGGATAGGACTCTACGTGAGTTGTAGTGATTATGGGGGTTTACAGATTAGATGTGTCTTTTCAATGAGCGTGGGAATAATAACACTATCATTGTAGTGGTGTAGTGCTGTACGGTGGGGGGATTTGTGAGATTAACTTGTGGTACTGTACCGTGGGGACGAAAATGTAGTTATGATACTCCTTAATCTGCACACCTTCACTTGTGTGTTCTATGTTGAGTTATATTTTCAGTGTTTGGATAGGGCCCACGTGGGGACCGCTCTCTGAGGCGTTCCTGGTTCCGAAAGGAGTATAAGGAGACTCTTTTCCTTCTTTCCTCGTGCTTCGTGCTATGATGAGCTGTGGTGGAGAACGACGGACGAAGACGGCAAGGAACGCATTCGAGAGCATGATTGGGCTTTTATTGATTGCTTTTCATTTTGTCTTCGGGGGAGTGGTTGAAAATCGGAAACCAGTGAGATCCCGGTTCTAGTGGTCAGGCTCCAAAACAGTCGTCGGCTTGGAAGCCAAAGGTCTTGTGGGGACAATAGCGACCAGGGGCAGCTGCCGGCTCTGATATCAGCGGATAGAAGGTGTAAAGCCGTGCCGGGAGAACGATAGTTGTTCCGGTAGGAAATGTCTGGGAGTCAGGTACAGTACTGTACACAGCTCAGACTACGAAATAGGCCGAGCCTTACTAAGGCCCGTTCCATACTGCGGTCGAATAAAGTTTAGTTAAGCGCTGCGTATTTTGAGAACTCGTATGCGTAGCCTTGCTCCCAACACACACCCCGGCACAACATTAAATCAGAGCCGGGAATTACCCAATTTTTTTACGAGTTCATTGAGATGAGGAAAATTTCCCCCAACCTTTCGAACCCATCTTATTCAATCGGGCGCGGTGTCTGGTGTCACCCCAAAGCAACCTGTCTGGATTTTCGACTTTATCCCAGACAACCTGATCGTCCGATCAAATGATCCCTAGATCGACATCTACTATTACATGACCTGATTCACAAATTCACAAGGACACCCCCTTCCCCAATGCTCAAGCACCTGTGTGAACTCCTCCGATCTTGGCCATGCGACTTGTACGGGAACCCCGCTTCTGTGTGTGCGAAAGGATCTCCCGGTACTCGACTATCGCCTATTCCCTGCTAGCGAGCGCACGAGTTGCTTTACTCGAGTACAGTAGTGCCGGAAACCGTGGAGGGGAAGCATGTAACCCCTCCCCCCCCCACTTCGATTTTTTTAATTGGTAGAAGTCGGTCAACTTGACTGCCGGCGGTTTGAAGTTTGGAACCACAATGAATTCAACACTTGAACGCAAGCCATTCTGTGGCAAGGGGGGTCTCACACTTCTCCCCTATCGCTTCTGGCGCCATTGCCTGTCATTTGTGTTTCCCCTTCCGGGCTTGGTCTCGTCCTTGAGCACTTGTATTCGTATGATACCAGAGCTTGGAAAAAACTGGGGTATCGGGGTGCTAAGAGTGATCCGCATACTTAGCTTTAGGGCTGGCAGGGCGGACAGGGATATACAAGTCTTGGGCCGGTTAGCATCAAACAACTATCGTAAGAACCGGAATAATTGAACCCGAGGTTAGGATGTTGGAGTTGCCTTTACTGGTAAGGTGCGGCTCTATTTCCCCTTTTCTCTGTCTCAGGCTGGGGCTGAGGGGGTCGGTACTCTCAGTGTACCGGGTGTTGTGGGTAAGTCTGTCGAACCCACTCTAATTGGCTCCAGGGCCTGCTCGACCACTTAGGGAACAGTATTTGCTCCAGCCACTGTGCCAAGAGTTCGACAGACTTTTTTCCTTCACCAAAAATCAGCGTCTATGGCCTATTCAGTTGCATAACTCGCATTGCACACACGTTAATTCAGCCGGATAGGTTTAGCTAGGATAAATTTATGATATTGAAGCCAACCAGACCAGAGTTCGACAGACTTTTGCGCACACCCTAGTACTCGGGGGTAAGGGTAAGTCGGGCGCAGTGCCACAAATGGTCTTGGTTTATTGCCTATTCTGGGTGTCTTTAATTTCAGGTGAGTGTCGCCCGACTTTTTTTCCCACATACAAAAAAAGCCACAAAACACGTTTATCTGTGTTAAAATGCTAGTTACTTTATATGGGTGTCGCCCGACCTAACGCACCCCCCGAGTACTCGAGTACTGTATCTGCCCCCCAGTCCAAGAGAGGGAATTTTGGACGTCTTCGCGTGAGGCTCAATTATTCTAGTCCTGATGGTATGATATCCTATAACTTTTCACTAGCAGGAAGCAGAACGTCAGCCCGCGATAGGTTTAGTTTGACGGGTTAAGGAAATCGGTAATACCGGTTAATGAGATCCCACACATTCCGTGGGTTTATCGTACGAGTACCGTAAAAACTTGAATAATTGAACCGTGTGCTAGAAGGTTAGAATAAGGTTTAAGACAAGGAGAACAGGAAATTAGTGTCTTAGAGTGACTTTTGAGCAAGACATAGGGTATGACTCAAGGCTAAACTCAACAACATCCCATCAGAGCCTGACTTAGAATATGAGAAAGTAAACAAAAAAAAAAAAGAAAAAAAAGAGAAAGACTGATAGCAATAGAGCAATTGCTCATTTCTTTGTAAATATGAACAGAAGCAAGCAAGATAGAAATGTATAATACAAGAGTGTCTAGTGAATTGCAAATTCAAAAATCGGAGCAGAAACTACAACAAGTCAGACAAAACAAAATGCTAGCAAGATGGACTAGCCAGTGAAGCAGACATGTTCCTGTCAGGCCAGATATCCCTCCACTACCCACAGACAAGTTCTATGCTGGTGTACGAAAAAAGAGCGGCTCAACGCGAAAACCCGTTCTCGAAGTCCTCCAATGTCCTCAAAAAGAAGTGGCCAATCACTATCGCTCATATACGGTTAGTTACAAACTACATGTCCTCTCATATTGGATTAGGACAAAGATTCAATGTGGGCCAACAAGGGTAAGGGAACCAACACGGGCAGAGGTTGCTCGGAGATTCAAAATTCTGGCAGGAAATTTATCTCAATGGAAAAAAGAACAGAAGGAAGGCAAGTCTACAGCTCAGAAGGCTGGACAGCGGTGGGCCAGAGGTGGAGGAAGGGGTAGGATATAGGCAGCAATGGAAAAGGTGTTGTTTGAACGATTTCTGGAGTGAAGTGTGATAGGAAGACCAGTACGGTGTGGTTGGTTTCGTAAAGTTATCAGAGAACTTATTCCCATATACTACCCAGGGCAGGATTCTATGTTATTTCGCTTCTCAAATGGGTGGTTTCGAAACTTGCTCTGCTGGCATCAAATTAGTCTTTGCTTTGTTACCAATAAAGCTAGTCAATTGCCAGCAGACTTTGCTCAGGCTATACTCAACTGGTTGAAGTTCAACTGCCGTAACTCTCAAACACATGAGCAAGATGTAAACATGGGAAGAAGCAATATCTTGATAACAACAATTGGCTGATCTAGGTTGCAGAACATCTGCAATATGGATCAGACACCTGTTCCATTCAAGTACTTAGAGGGTCAAACCTATAATTTAATTAGTGAAAAGTCAGTTTGGTTGCAATCTTCAAAGTCAGGTTGGGATAAAAGGCAGGGCACTATTCAATTTACTATCGTCTCAGATGGCATTTCTCGTATCCTTCCTCTTGTAATTTTCTGTAGACAGGGCATTGGGCCGATAATAGCAACAAAGCAGCAGCACTACAATCTCTGAGTAGTCATAAAATTCAATCCAACAGCCTACGCCAACTCAAGCAGTATCCTCGAGGGGCTAGACGAACAATTGATACCTGTTCTTGATGGTCAGCCAACCCTTCTCGCTATCGATCTCTTTCAAGTCCATCAAACAGCAGCGGTACTTGATATCTTTACGGCCAATGATATTACTGTCAGCCTAATTCCCTGAGGCTGTACTGGCCTGGTACAGCCTCTTGATGTATCTATAAACTGTCCATTTAAGAGCATTTTGAAAGTTAGTATATTTTCTATGAGAATCAAGAAACAAAGAAAGACAGACTTACTAAAAAATATAGGAGAAAATGGATCTTCGGTTGGAAGAGATTGAAGCAGAGGAGGAACTAGAGGTTAGTGAAGGAAGAGCTTTAGTGGGGAGTATGGTAGGGAGGAGGCGGATTGCAATTACCTGGGCGGTTGGAGAGGCATAGGAAACCTTCTCCCGAGAGAAGGCAGAGGTTGTCCAGCAGTCATTTCGGGTTGTTGGCCTCTCACTACCACTTGATGGAAGTCAGGATTCCAAGTTATCTATTAAAGGATTAGCAAATGACTTCTTTGTAGAGGGGCTTAAGGAATGGAGGATTGGAGGGGATGTGGATAATGAGGATGAAGGTGGAGAGGATTTTGGGGATGCTGTCGATGTTAGTCAACATGAAGAAGTAAATTTTGTATATGAGTAGATGCCAAGACATACCAAAATGATATTGCGTGATACACATGCCATACCCTTGGCGTTTCAGACTTTATTTTAACCGTCTAGCACACGGTTCCATTATTCAAGTTCTTACGGTATACCGCACGAGAACCGTGGCAGGGAAAGCTAATCCTTCTCAGGAGCTTTGTATCCGAATCTGGAGATTGGAATCCTGCGGGAGAAAGTACAAGTATGATACAGCGAGCCCACTGCACCATATCATACCGGTATCGAGAAGGGCCCAACAACTGTCCTTCCAACGCCCTCCACCCCACACCGTGCACTAAGCACTCTCCCGAGACACCCCCATCCCCAAAGATTGCGACGGAGAAAGAAACAGAAACAGAAAAGAAAACAAAAGAAGCTCTCCAAACAGCCCCATCAGACCCCTGAACGGCAAGGCAACCACCCGGCATGATCGACTGTCGTACTCCCAGGCACTTGCACAGTTGTTGCCGTCAAGTTGCGGTAACTTGGCCCGGGTTATCGCTGGTTCGCACGAGTTGGTTGCATCTCGAAGCCATCTATACGACCGAGTGCTATAGTATTGCAATGCGAATTGTCGATCGAGCTATACCGTTTACTGTATTCCTCGCAAAAAATGTGGATTGGCACAATGGGGTGCGGACGAGCATGATCTTGGTGAGAGAGGGGGAATTCTTCCCTAGGGCCTAAGGGTGTTCATGGGAGATATCACACCTGGCCTACCGTCTTGATATCATAGGGACCCATAGATAGTGCTGGGCACCGAAAACAGGCTCTTTTGTTCACTTTTTTTCATCTAGTAAAAAATACAAAAAAAAAAAGTGGTGCCTTGGGATATGCCCTCACATTTTTCCGAAATGCCCCTCTTACCGTCCCCAACCAACGCTAACTTTATCAAAAAAACAAAGTTCACAGAATTAAAAGAGGAAAGCCAATTTCGGACGGTTCCATCAAAAGTCTTTCTCCAAAACCTTTGCACTAGTAGTTGCTGTTGGGCAAGTTAGTTGCTGTATTTGGTCGTGATGAGGATCGATTTCAGACGCCCGACACCATATGTCTCCAGCCCCGAACCAAAGCTTGGAAGAAAAGAAAATAAGGAATCAGGGATCGATGTTTGGTAGCGAGTTTAACGCAAAGGATTGCGCAGCGGTAGGCATCAGTAGGAAAAAACCAGGTGAAAGCCAATGTAGGAACCTACGCCAAGAGAGCAAGGCTGATTTGTGTAATATGGGGTTCTGCATGGCAGCGGACCGTGTCCGCCGCTTGCCTCCCTTTATCACTGCTCAAGTCCAAGTATGCAAGAGGGTGGTCGATACGAACCATAGCGCGGGGATCGAAAAGTTTGTGTTTTCTGTTATGATACTGTATGATCTCCCTTCAGACTCTGGTGGCGCAAATATTTGGAGGGGGGAGCATGTTGTGTTTGGTCGTGGCGGCCAATTGAAAATGGTCATTTTGTGGGGAAAGAAAGCTGTGTCCCCTAACAACGGGGGCATCGCCGAGGGTGACGGACAGGGGTATTCGGCGAGCGAGAATGTGAGTTCTTCAAAGTAGGGTAACAAAAGAGCACCTGTTACCGATCCCGCTGGTGTTCGTCGTGCTTTCGTTGGAGTTTGTAATATATACTGCTACTCCCAGTGCTGTCTGCATATAGAAAAAATAAGTTTCCAAGAGTGCTAAGGCTAGATTGGGCGGCAGTTGGCTGGCCCGGGGGTAGGTTCTCCCGGATATTTTAGGACTCAGGTGCTCAGCACGTGAAATCAGCTCAAATATCATCAGCAATAAATATTGTTCCAAAACGGGTGTAGCATTCCTGGCAAGGAATTTTTCCCCAAGAGATACTGGTGCCCGAGGCCCCTAACGTGATGGGATAACGTGCAGGCGCTAGCTGCAGAAGGCGAGTGCAGGACTGTCGCTCGAGGCGAGGGATTGGTTGAACGACTACATTTGCCGTGGTATCGGTACAACGACTCGAGTCCTGGTGGGGTGCTAGACTGTGATTTAAATTATCACACAACCCATAATAATAGTGCCGGCGTCGAAGTCAATTAATGCACCTCTCATGTACTCGAGTTCATTCTCCCTCTCAATGGTGGCTAATCAATCCGGAAATGCAAAAGCCTGCAGTCAAAAAAACAACTCCAAAAACATCCGGAAGAGAAATGGCCAACACTGAGTGGGGCGTTATAATTGCCCTTTTCCATAGTGCCGCCCACGGAAAATTACCCTAGTTAGTCAAATTATTGGGTAGACTTAGGCAGCAGTTGAAAGTTTCCCTGTTCGGGCGTGTGAGCGCCCGTCGCTTGATGGCACTGGGCCTCTCCCAGCTCGGACCCCTTCTTTACCCTAAGTAGCATCACACAATTGCCTCCCCCGGCACCTGTTTTTTATTATTCAACTCGCAATCTCTTTGCTCCGTTGCTCTTGCAGGTTGGTCGTTGACAAAGCTCAACACAACCCCAGAATCTCACTGCCAGTTCCAAGGCCTCTATTGCGCAACCGCAATTAAAGAGGTCTCGGGTCACAAGCAATGCCGCCAAGTGGTTGCACCATCAGGGGCCTAAAGGCACCCTCCCATCACATCCACCACGCCCCGTGGTAACTAACCTCCATGCAGGAAAAGTTTATAGCGAGATAGGAATCAAAATCTTGGGGATGAACGGAGGAATGAGGGGCCGGTCGGTGGGATTGTCGGTGCATTGGATTCGCTGAGGCATTCTGGCTGCTATTAAAGAGCCCCGGTTTGTGGTGATTTCGTTCAGAATGTCTCAAATATTATATGATGTCAAGAGCTCGAGTTCAATTACCATTTTTTCAATACTTGATGTGATCAGCTTTCTAAGAGCTAGTAATAAATACTGAACCAGTGCGATCATGCTCGATCACCCGGAAGCCTGGCTATGCCCTAGGCCCCTGTTGAGCTCGGGAGTAAAGGAGGAACGGAGGGAAAAGTAGGGAAAAATCAAACTTAAGAAATATCCGCGAGCTTTTCTATCTTCCTCGAGATGTCGAGGACCTGTGCTGGTGTTCGATACCATGATTGTTCAAAAGAGGGTACAAATTGGCTTGGGTAATCTATCCGGCTGGCCTCCTCCGGAAACTTGCTACGTAATGCTCCGGGCATAGTAACTTAGACGCTGTCGGTAACTCGGGTAACCTACACTCTAAGGCCCGCGTTAAGCCCATCATTATCCACCCCAACGGAATGGGCAGTTATTTAGAGAATGATATACTTGAAGAAGGTATCTACCACTTGCGTGGAAATAATTTCCCCGGCTGAAAATCGGCCCACATCCCAATGCCCTGCACCCCGATCGTCTCTAAGTTCATTGGTTATCACTCGTACTCCTAATCTCTGCAGCTGATAAATAGCACGAGCTTTGGAGAACAGAAGTGGGAAGAAAAAAAACTTCTAGCGATACGAGTACGTATCATAGATCAGAAACAAGTTGTGTTGTGTAATAAGGGTTGGGGTACCATTTGGAATTTCTGTCAGCATCACAACGCATGGGAGATTAATTGTGGACGGGGCTGAAAATCACAGTCTCTCGGGAGGTAGAGGATTCACTGGAAGAATCAAATTTTTGCTGATGCCCTAAGGGCATGGCCTAGCCATCGTCTGATCCGTTCAATTCGCTCGAACAATCCTCAAGCGGACGTACACAGACACCTTGTGTGGAAGTTGAACGTGGCTCCGCTCGTGAGTATTCCTCGCAAATCTCTACCTTCCAGTGACAGTGTCATGCGTGACGTATGGCTCTCATACCTCACATGTAGGAAGGAAGGCCTACATCTGTTTACCTTTCTCCTTCTCTCGTACATGACGCAGGTGATTCCCTTTACTTCCTAACGCTTTGCAACCTTTCCAGCCTTTTCGTTCTCCTTTTTTGTTCCGTAACTCCCTAGACTATGATTACGGAAGTCTCTACACGAGAATAACAAAGATGAAAGTTTGAAATGGAGCTGACTTTGCAGGATAAGTGGAGGACTCGAGCAAATATTCTTGGTATTAGAAGAAAAACCCATGTTAGTAGCTGTTTTCTAAGATGAAGAGGGGGCATGAGACGCTGGGAAATGGAACTATTGGATATGAGGCTTTTGTGGAAGGAGAGCTACTCTAGATCTGTACGCTGTGCCAGATTGCCTATCGGGCATGCGGTTAGGAAACATGCGGTTATAGGGTATGCGGGTTTGCCACCTGGAGTGTGTAGGCATAGGACAGTGGTTTTATTGTTTTCACATTCTGTGTTGATGCCCTTTGCCGTGGGGCGGCAGCAGGGGTATGATGCAAAGCGTTCCAAACCAGGACCAAGGCCGTTGCATCCTGTAATGCCTCATAATTGTTAGGGTGCAGGGTTATTTGATTTAGAATTTTAATAGAAGTATTGAAGTTTAATTTACTGTATTAGATAATTATTTAATTGAGACCTTAACATGAAATTAATACCAGAGTATACTTTGTGTAATAGACAATCCTGCACCCTAACAAATAGGAGGCATTACAGGATACAACGGCCTTGGTCCTGGTTTGGAACGCTTTGCATCAGGTTTACTTTGATTCTTTCACACCCTGTGAAATTACTCAGGCCAAGGTTGTGGCTGGCGACCACAATCCCAGGTTGCTTACTCGCTGACAACCATGGGCACTCTGCAGACAGTGCCTGACAGCTCAGTAGTCTTTGACAGCTTAACGGTCCTTGGGCATTTCTATAGAAACCTTCTAGCGCAACACAACATCATCTAGAAACCTGATAGCTTAATACAATAATATCATAGCACTACAGTAATATAGAAGCATACCTTTTTGTTTTATATTTGTTTCCACAACCTTGCTTGTTGCTTAATACCAGTAACTATTTACTTTGATAGTTTCTTTTTATATCCTTGAACTATACCTCTTTCTTGTACATATGCCTTCATTCTCATTATTGATAGCTACGTTCATGTAATGACTCAGCATACATGAGCTATGGCAGACTGAACCTACACCCATGCAGGCAGCCCTGAGGCAGACTGGTAGAAAAACAGGAGGGCAAGCAAGGGTTTGACCTGCGGAAGCCCGATGGCTCAGGTTCCATTATAAACCATAGGGCATACACCCTTGGGCAGTGTTAGCGCATTCAAGGATTTGCCAAGGACAAGGTTCACTGCTTGGTGTGGTAACTGGGTAGGGAAAGGGGAGAGAAGTGTATCTCCGCCATAGGAGTTGACAGGGTAACAGGGTACAGTTACTGTAAACTCCAGAGTAGGTTACCCTACCCAGGGAGCACAGTTACCCTGCTTTGGGACTTGGGTTACCCTGTCTAGGAACCAGGGTTACCCTACCTGGCAATATAAAGTAGCAGGGGGGGTTGGGGGAAAATGGCTAGAATGTTCAGGTAATGACCCAGCATACATGAGCTATGGCAGCCGGAACCTACACCCATGCAGGTAGCCAGGGGGCGAACTGGTAGGAACCGGCAGGCAAGTAAGTACTTGACCTACAGAGACCTGATGGCGCAGGTTCCGAGATGAACAGAATTAGCTGGCCAGGTACTTAGGTACCTGGGTACACCTGGGAGCGGTGTTATCGTACTTAGGGACATCTGAGTGGGCTGTTAGTCAGCTAAGGCGGGTAACTGGAGAAAGGTCAGAAGCGTCTATCACCGGCAATGGAATAGACCGGGTAACAGGGAAAAGTCATCTTGTCCACTAGACAAGCTTACGCCCCCCTCAGGATCAGGTCACCCTGGTATGGGGCTTAGGTTACCGTGTCCAAAGTCCTGAGTTACCCTACCTTTCAATACGAAGTCCCTTAGGGAGTTCGGGAAAAATGACCAGAATGTTTGTCATGCAAAGCCATACATACAACTGGAATCAGGGGTTCCGGGGGATGCTGTTGGGCGAGCTATGCAGCTCCGAAGAAGTTGTAAATGGGAGACATTATTCCTGTCATACCCCTCCGGCCCCGCCTTGAGGCCCGGACATTATGGGCAAATGGTTGTATACTTGTGTGCAGTCTAGCAGGGAAGGATCTCTGGAGACCCACTTGCAATACTGTATACGTCGCTGCCATCCGGTCGACCATAGGCTGTTCACAGGATATATAAAGGGGCATAGGGTGGAAGGTGGAGTACGTCCTCCAAGTTGTTCAGAGTAAAACGGACCAAAATCGGCGGAGTTAACGGGTGTTAACTGTGGGGGTCCCAAAGGTAGTCCCTGGTGGTGCTGGGGAGACCGGGAGAGTTTTACACCTACCAAGCCCAAAAGTATCCCCAATGCCATAGGCTCTTTAAGAGAAGTGTAGAGACACTAAAAGCATGATTCCTACCGCAGGTAAGGCGGATCCAAGGTAGAGGTCATGGGTAGTGCCCATTGGATCAGTCCCGGCTGACCGTATCCTGCAGAAGATACCGGAAGCCCAAGAATCATAAATAGTTGACAGATAAACCACTCATGGTAGCTTCTGGGTCAAGTAGAGTTCAATGCATATAGGAAGGGTGTCCTAGATAGTCCAGTTCATCCGGTATCTTGACTGTTAGCCACTGGCAAGATGCTGATGTAAAGAGATTTTCACCCCAGAGGGCAAAATGGAAATGCACTGCAGAAACAATAACCATATAATGTGAATGCTGACCAGAGTGTGTCAACACATGCGTGCCCGAAGGGTGTGCCAGGAGATGTGTCGGACTACCCTTAGCGGAGAAGGGTGTACTCGAATAGTTGAAGTAAACTGATGGGAGAGTTTCTGGCATAAGATAAAACTACCTGCAAGTCTATGCGAGAACTCTCCTACTCCAACAATCAATCCTCTCAAGACCTTAATTGTGTGAAGCTTCAGGCTTAAAGATATTAAGTTTTACTGTTTACTTTACTCTTATATCTGTGTGAACTTTTGGCAATAAGTTTGAAGTTGTTCAGTGCAGTCGCAACGTTGGGATCCATCCTCCTCGGGGTGCCTCTATTACAAGCGAACCTGATCCTGGTGAACCTAGATGAAAATAAACATCAGGTGGAGAAAGAAGACAAAGTTGCAGAGTTCATTGTCAAGAAAATCAACCAAAGCATGCTCTAAGAAGTAGAGGTCTAGAAGAAACTACCAGAGACCTCAGAGGATTCAGAGGCCTAGACCAACCAGTGATTAGAGAGCTTCACAGAAGGTCAAAATCTACAAGATAATTGTATTAGCCTTCAGCAAGTTTTACTGACAAGAAAATATAGCAAGACTCAAACTAGATTAAACCTGGAAACAGGCAACATTGGCCAAGATTAATATTACTATACAACTGACGATTCAACACAAAGCATAACAGTAGGAAAATTCAGTAGAAGAAATAATTCAGCAAGAATGCTATAATATCTGAGCTTATTCTAAGAAGATCATAATACAGAGCTACAACCATATCAGAAGGGAGTGAACTTGGAAATCCAACTCAAAAATGGTGCCAATATCCCTACCAAAAAGATTTACGCATTAGGAGAAACTGAGTTGCGGGAACTCAGAAAATTGATTGAACAGAATCTAAAACGGAGATGGATTAGGAACTCCTTCGTCAAAGGAGCCTCACCAATTCTCTTTATATAGAAAAAGGACTAGAAACCACAATTCTGTGTTAACTATCATATACTCTATAAAATCATGAAGAAGAATTAGTACATACTACCTCTATTCTCAGAAGATCTGTATCAATTAGGCTCAGCTAAACATTTTACTAAAAGCAAGATCAATGGAATATACTAGAATATAAAGATATAACTACTAGAGAAATAGAAAATGACCTTCACTTCACAATACCAAAGGTATGAATATTTGGTCATTGCATTTGAAATAACCAATATACTAGCAATATTGGAAGGATAGACCAACGGAGTATTGTTCTAGTACTTGGATACGTACTGCACCGTCTAACTAAACAATCTGCTCATATATTCCAATTATCTATAACATCAGAGAGATATCAGCGATATCATGCAGGCTACTCCTGGGAGCTACCCATCTATAGGTTCCTGTAGGTAATACTAAGGCTATACTAGTAGCCATAGTTGCTTGGCTACAAGTGGGTATTACCGCCTACTCTCTGGTGTAAATGTTATGTCCTGCCACCTTGCTGGAGCTCCTAGTCAGAATTTGAGCTTCAGGGTGTAACCTTATGTCTCAGATGTATATCAGTTTGGGTGTTCCTTGTTTTTGCCCCCCTTTGTCTTCCTTGCCTACCACTATAACTATCATCTAGCTAAAATGTATGGGATTTAGTATTAAGCACTTTTTGCTCTGCACAGCTTCCTACTTAGAATGGTACACCGGCTACCTACTCAATGTGTCTGTTTTTCTGCCACTTAGCCCTGGTCTACACACTATTGGGAAGTTGAAGTCTACTAACTTCTGTACCTATCTAATTAGTTGGCCACTACAGGCCTTGATTATGAGGGAGTATTGTGGATTCTGAAGATTGGTGAATACTGTAATTGGTTCCTTAGTTCCTGCAAGGAAGTGACACTATTGTTTGAAGATTTCAACTATAGCTACCAATTCCTTATTATGAATATTGTAGTTGCGTTCAGCCAAGCGGAGCTTTTATAAGTAAAACGTGATTGGCTGTAACCTTTCTTGAGATACTATGACAATATACATCACAGTGTTTAGTTTCTAGCATTTGTTTCCACTGCTGTATATCTGTCCAGGTAGAAGTACTCTAAAATAGGAGTAGTCACCAATTGTTCTTTTAGCAACTTGAAACCCTCTTCCTGCTCTGTCCCCTAGACAAACCACTTTGGATTGCCTTTTACTAATTCTGTTATAGGTTTACAAGTTCCCGGAATATTCTTGATGAATGTGTGACAGAAATTTGCAAATACCACAAAGGTTTGTACATTCTTTAAGGACTCAGGTTTCTTCTATTTCCGTATGGCTTTGATCTTTTGATCACTCATAGTGATCCTATCCATCCTCACTATATATCCCAGAAATTGAACTGTCTTGGTGTAGAGTACCCATTTAGTGATTTACACTGCTGGCTGGTATTTCTGCAACTCAGCTAGCACTTCCTTGGCAAGCTTAATGTATTGTTCCTCATTCTTGGAATAGATCAGGACGTGATCTATGTATCCTACAATTCTTATATCAAGTAACCCCAGTAGAATAAGGTATACCATGTTGGGAACGATAGGAGGTTTATTTACTAGCCTGAATGGTATTACCCAGTCCTCATAGTGGCCATACCAAGTATGCCAGACTATTTTCTATTCACCCCCCTTTTTTATATATATTAAGTGGTACCTGTCCTTTAGGTCCACCTTGGTGAAGAGATACAACCCAACTACTCAAGCACGGTATTTACTCAGAACTGGTAGTGGATATTCGTTGGTGATCGTAGCCTTGTTTAATTTGCAGTAGTACACACAAAGTCTTGGCTGCACATCTCGGTTTTGCAGGAACAATATTAATAGGCCAGCAGGTGACTGACTTTGTGTTATTTTTCCCTTGTGCAGCATTTTGTCAAGGTACTCTTGGAAAGCCCGCAGTTCCTTTTCAGCCAACAGACATATTGACCCGCTTTGTAACCAGTATGAGTACTAGGTTATGTTTCCTGCTTTGTTTTCTAGTATCATTTGATACTTGTTATGTTTCAAAGGTATCGCTTGATACTTTGGATGCTTTATGTTTTGTTTGATAGTATCGTTTGATACTTGCTATGTTTCAAAAGTATTGTTGGATACTTTGAAAGGGACTATGTTATTGCTCATGCTGGAGATAAGTGAGAACTTTTATTTAAACACTGCTGATTCCATGATGGAAACAGCAGACTTCGACTGACAGTATCTTTAATATACTTGGTTGAACAGTTACTTCTTGATCTCCTATTACGCACGATTGAAGCCTCCTTTAGTCTGCACAGCTCTCGCCTCTTGCCAAACAAGCTGACCACCTGTTACCATCATACTCGAAGCGTGGTTAGCATTCAAGGTGTGAACACATTGCATTTTTTTAACCTCAGCAGGTGGTTACAAATATTGTATCTGGACAAGGCCTACTCAACCTACAGACATCTACCAAGAAATGCTAGCAGCGGGAAGCGGCAGAACTCAGGGTAGTTGGCTGTGCCTGCAAACACCATGGAGCCTCTCGGAACGAGGAGAGGGAAGCAAGTCCCCCAAGAAGGGCTAGAATGCCCCCAAAACCCAAGGAGGTAAGGGACAGCAAAGAGTGCAGCACTGGCGAGGCTGCCAGGCAGCTTGCGAAAAACCCGGCTTTACAAACCTTGGAACAACCTAAAGAAGAACTTGTCGAGACAGCGGAGGACTACCCACCATTGTCAAGAAGCCCCTCTGGGACGGAAAGACAGTGAAAGGGAGGAAAGCGAATCCAATATGTCTAGCTCAGGACGCCTGCCGCCTCCACTAGTGGCTCCAACTGGTAGCGCTGATGACCAGCTAGGAGAGAAACCTAAGACAAAATTGCGACTACCAGGGAAGTTCAGTGGAAAGGGAGAGGATCTCAAACCGGAGGCATTCAAGCGATTGGGAACCTCGAGACGCCAGTACCTGCTCACATGGGGAATCAAGACATCCAAGAAGGAAACAGGTTTCTATGTTGGAGCATTCTGTAAAGGAGCGGTCTCGGAGGCATACCCCCAATACATGGACGAATGTGATGATGGAAACTATATTAGCGAACATACAGTCATAGAATACCTCCAGAAACGATTCTAGTCAAGTCGAAATCGAGATGTACTATTCAGAGCCTGCAATAACATTCAGCAAGGATGAAATGGCAGCACAGAAAGGATCACCAAGATAGCGACAGAACTCCTGATGTACCAAGAAGGAATGCCTGAATTGACAGGCAACAACTATATGCTGGAATGAAGGTTCTATGACGCTAGGGATACCTGACTTAGACAAGTGGTAGAACCAATAGAACAAGAAGACGATGAGATAGATGACATCATTGTGAATGCAGAGTGGCAGGATGCCATCCTGCATGGGACTGATGCTTATAGCAAGACAAGCATAGCAAAAAGAGAGGGAAAACTTCAAGAGCAGCAATACCAAAAGGAAAGGAAGATGAAGCCAACCCAGGAAAGAATCCTCCAGAATACCAAACAGAAACGAAAGGAGAATTGAGAATACTTTGAATGTAGAAAGAGAGGATACATGGCACAAGACTGCCCCACCAAATGACACATTAAAATGGAAACCTCAGCAAACCAGGTAGAGATAGTGGAGTTCCAGGAGGTAGAAATCAACACAGCCAATGCAGAGACTAAGATTGAGTGCTACCGAAGGCTTCTTGCGCCTACTCTACAACCCCACTGTGCTTTGGAAGCAACCATCTTGATAAATGGTGCACATACCAGGGTGTTGTTTGACACAGGTGCAGTGGGTACAAGCGTTATTAGCAACACCTTTGTCGCAACCCAAGGTATCTCCGCTCACCTGACGGAAACACAGGTCACCATAAACATGGCTATGAAAGGATCACAATTGTCAAGTTATAAAACTTGGGAAGTAACCATCCAACTCGGATGGGCTAAGCTACTAAACCAAAGGATGGTGAGTGGGAATTTGGTGAAATATGGTGTATGCAGCGGAATATCTTTCCCGACCCAGCACAGAGCTATTATCCCACATGGTGAAGTAGCAATTGAACTTTCAGAGAAAAAGGTTGGAGTTCTGTACAAGCCAACAAGTGCAGAGTTCACAGTGGCAATTTGCGAAACAGAACTGGAGGAAATCCTAACCAAGTTTACAGATGTATTTAAGGTTCGTTACGGTGCGGGGCGGAGCGGGTTTTGCCCATGGCGGCCCTGCCATTACACGGGGCTAGGGGGCATATTTTGTAGGTCCTCTCCGTCCTGCCTCCATCCAGGGCCTGACCCTGGTCTTTCCCTGGATAGGGCCCTGTTTCTTGGGACCCAAAGTTGGCTGGGGCCCATTCAGGGCATGGCCGGGAAAGGGCCCTTTAGGGGTAACAGGGTGGGGAGAGCCTACGAAAATGCCTGACCCAGGGCCAGGGGCCCGTGTTATTCGGGGCTCCAGGGGACCCGTAACGAACTCTAGATATATTCTCTGAGAAGGTTCCGGAGAGTTTACTGCCTCTTTGAAAAATGAACCACCATATTCGCAAAAAAGATACAACAGACCTGTGAAACCAATCGACATATACTATACCTGAAGCATACAAAGGAAAACTCTGCAACAGGATCAACAAGAAGTTAAGGACCAGGGTTATCTAGTGGACTGAGTCCCCAGGGGCAGCGCCCATATTTGTTCAGCCGAAATCCGCTTAGAGGATCAGGCCTGGGTGGACTTAAAGCTACAAAATAACAACACAGTCATGGATAGCTTATCAATCCCAAATCTGATATGGATCCTAAATGGGGTAGGAAGGGCAAGATTCCGAAGCAAGATGCACCTTAGTGATGCCAACTTCCAGACCCGAGTTGAACCAGGAAGTGAGAAGTTCAATACCTTCAAAACCCCTTTTGGTGGATTTGTGCGCAAAGTCACATTGCAAGGTGACATGAATGCACCCTCTACCTTCATGCACATAATGGAGGACCTTCTCAGGGACTGTTCACACCACTTTGTGTAGGTGTATAGCAACGGTGTCCTTATTTATTGGGACACAGAAACGGAGCACATAGAACATATCACAAGCATATGTGAGTGATTGTAGCAGGCAAAGTTTTACGCCAGCAAAAAGAAGTCAACCCTATTTGCCAAAATCTTGGAAGTACTAGGATATATCACAGATGTTGAAGGGATTCACGCCTCACCTGAGAAACTAGCTGCTATTGGGGAATGGGCAACACCAGGAAATCAGAAGGAACTGCAGCAATTTCTGGGCCTGGTGAACTATATCGTACAATTCCCACCACACCACACTACTGTCATGGTATCTTTTAAACATCTGGCAGGATAAGTAGAATTTGTCGGGACAAACATAACGTTAAAGCAATGTCCAACATCGAAGAATTGATCAAACAGGTGCAGTTGATCAGACTGATAACTTATAACTCAGAAGAACCCATATAGCTGATAACCTATACCTTGGATATTGGGATTGGAACATGGGTTGGCCAGGGGCCAACACATGAAACAGCCTGCCCTGCAGCCCTGCATAGCAGAAAGTTCCCAAATTTGTGGACCAACTATGGTACTCCAGACCAGGAGGCACTGGCAGTGATCGATGCACTTCAAGCTTTCAACTATGTGCTTATAGGTTCCAAATTTGCTATTATCACAGACCACCAACCCCCAGTAAACTGGAAGACTGACTGGGTCCCTGGCCAAAGGAGAACTCGCAGCATAACTGAACTAAGTAAGTATGATGTGAAGCTGGTGTACAGTCCAGGATGAACGAACTATTTAGGAGATGCACTCTCCCACATCGATGAAGGCTCTGATGACCAGACTCCACCACTTGTCCTCAATCACAGCCTTGAGGGCGATAATACCTCTGACTCCACCTCCTACATGAACCCTTCTATAGCCCTAGCCTCGATGGCTCAGAAAACCTTCCCTACCTCCCCAGCATGCTCCGTGTGGTTCTGGGAACCACACACTTGCTCTCAACCTGAGAGAAGGGAAGATGAACTTCCCTCTAGAGGGCAGTATCAGCTATGGCTCTGAATGGGATGAACTGATGTCCCCAGGAGTGGCAGCACTATCTGATGAACTGACACAATCTCCTGTAACACTTCTAAGTTCTCAGCCACAACGACACCTTGCTATCCCCGCAATAGAAACCCACAGGCTGAACTCTCCTTCCAGCCCACTGGGACTACCTTCAGCAGACCCCCTACATGGCGGCTCACTTGATATCTACAACAATGACCTGATTATCTCAGTTGTATCCCCCCCCGATAGATACCTACCACCACACCCTCTATAATGTCCTTGAGGAAGAAGAGAACACAGAAAGAACTATGAGCAGAGCACAAAAGATTCAAGATGAACAAGAGGTTATTGATACATCTCATGAGATGTAGAGTATTTTCCAACAACAGATAGTATCTGGATACCGACACAAACCAATCCACTCGTGTGTTATGAGGTGGGTTGGACAAGGAGGCCTGGAAGGAGCCTCCATAGCAGAAGGAATACTAAACATGAGGACCCATTATGGTGAACACTGCCTCTTCATTCCCAAAGGGCAGGTGTTCAATGGGAAAACCCTACAAGAAAATGTCATATATGAAATACAGGGCAAAGGACACCATAGTGTGGAATGAAATCTCAGATATGGCACTTAATATGTTTACTGGCCTGAGATGAGGAAGGACTTTCACGGTTATGTGAAGCAATGTGACACTTGCCAGAGGAACAAGGAACCAACCTACAGAGCAGCAGGAATGACCCAAACACGTGACCCAGCTTCTGAGGTGTTTGAATCGATCGCCCTTGATTTTGCCAGACCTTTCAACAAGTGAAATGGATTTGACGTAGTCCTGGTAGCAGTGGATCGCTTAAGCAGCTATGTGTGGCTTTTACCTACCAACACCACAGTCAAGGTAGAAAGAACAGTGAAACTCCTAGAACGAGACATCTTTACCCCTCAAGGCCACCACCTATCAATAATCAATAATGCTGACCCTTATTTCGAATCTAACTAGTGGAAGCAGACATGCAAATCCTGGGGAATCGAACCCATCAAAGCGGTGCCTGGTCACCGTAAAACTAATGGACAGGTGGAGTGAACGATCTGCGAACTCAAAACCAACTTGGGGAATATGGTCAACTGAGCTCAGATGAACGGGGAACCACTTCTTACCACCCTAGCAGCATACCTGAATGCTGGCTTCTCTGAAACCCTCAACATGTCACCATACAAGGCAGTGTATTGACACAACTACCCCCTACTTCTGGTAACCCTCTTTAGAAATTCGGCAGTCCCTGCCTCAGATGACTCCCTTAACCTGCACCAAACCAATCGGAACTTAGCTTTTCAAACAGTAAAGCAAGCCAAACACCAAAGCGCAACCACAGCAGTATAATAGAGAAGACCTCTCAAGCCTATAGTGGTTGGAGAATTGGTCCTGGTACATGGAGCACTGTTTGCATCAATGTCTGGAAGGAGTGAGAAGCTACAATCCTGCTGGCGAGGGCCATTTAAAGTACTAGAATTTGATGGGTTTACCAGGAACTACACAGGCAAGATGGAGGGGTAAACCTATTGGAAAGACAGAGGTCTCTTCCACTCTAACTCAGTAAAATTGTAACCAGTACAGGTGCTAGGTTAGTTTTATGTTTCGTGTTAGAGTATCTTTTAATACTTGTATTGTTTCGTGTGCTATCGGTTGATAAAAACAAAGTTTGTGAATATCGCTCATAGTGGAGATAAGCGATATGCTGTATTTAAAGGCTGCTGATTTCCGTGATGGAAATGGCAGACTTCGACAGACAGTAGTGTTAATATACATAGTTGAACGGTTACCTTTGATCTCCTATTACACCCCGTTCGATTACTACTTTAGTTAGCAGCACCCCCCTCTTGTTGATCAAGAAACCATCTGCTCCTAATGTACCGCTACATCACTAGGGCCTGGCCTGAACACCTTGCAGTTTTTTTAACCTCAGCAAGGGGTTGGAAACCTGCCTGGACCTGGTCTGATCAACCTACGACACGTCCAACCAAAGCTAGCAGTGGGGAGTGGCAGAATCAGGCAAGGTTCGGCTCCACCAATACGACACCATAGAGTCATTAGAGACTCGAAGTGGGAAGCAGGTCCCGCAAGAAGGCCTTACCAAAAGAAGTCAACCGAAGAAAACGGAAGGGCCAAAGAGTGGCTTCTCAATTAACGCAGCTGAAAGACAACGAGCTCGAGATTTGGGCAAGCAAACCCTTGGTGAATAAACAGACACTTTAGCAAATAAAGGAAGGAGCCTCCCTGGGCTCTTCGCCTAGACCCCCAGCAAAGGGAAAGCACTGGCACAGCGACCAATAAAAGAAAGCATACCTCTCCAGACGTTGAAGAAAGAAGATAATGGCAAAGAGGAATCAGATCACGCAGTAGTGAGCGAACCTGTGGACAAACCCCACAGCAACTGTGCAGAAAGCCTGTTAGACGACCGTTCCAGCAGTGAAGAATCTGAACACGACATGTCGGAAGGACAATCTGCTCCACTGCCCAGCTCGGAGGCCAGGCGACCATGACCTAAGGCCAAGCTCTGGCAGCCGCCCACGTTCTGGCGCGAAAAGGGGGACCTAAAGCCTGAAGTGTTTGATCGATGAGTAACAACCACTTCCCAATACCAGACCTTGCATGGCATGGATAAGACAAAGGAAGGACGTGGAGCATGCTGCGGAAGATTCTGTATGGGAAAGGCAGAAGAAGCGTATCACCAAACCATGAACCACTATGAGGGCAAGGAAAGAATATGAGGAACAACCTTGATAAGGTACCTAAGGGACAGATTTCAGTCCTCAGAAAACACAGAAGAAGTGCATAAGAAGTTCCAGGAAATCCAACATGTTCGAAACGGGAAAACAGAAAGAATAATAGTGCTCACAATGGATCTCGTAATGTAGCATGGACAATTACCCAACTGAACAGTATCTCAGTACATGCTATGACAGAGACTGCATGAAGCAATGCATACCAGATTATGCCAGGAGGTAGAACTCATGGAAGAGGATAGAGACTTCTTTGACAGGATCGTAAAATGAGCTGCAAGAAAGGACGCTATCCTGTAGGAGACAGGAGTTTACTGAACGCACATACCACAGCAGCGGAGCAGCAAAGTAATGTCATCATGCGATAACACAAGGAGAGAACAACCAAAACACAAAGAATCAAAGGATGAGAAAGATAAAAAGCAGAAAGGACGCGATGAAGGCACATGTTTTGAATGTGGGAAAAAGGGGCACTATGGAAAGGATTGCTATCCCAAAACGGGAAAAGGAAAAACAGCGAAGCGAAAGATGAGCACGAACCACGTGGAAGTAACCGAACATGATGAAGTGGAAATCACCTTGGTGGAAATGGAAAGCCTCCAAATGCAACCAGCATGGACAGTCAGGCCCTGTGTTACACTAGAAGGAACAATCCATATAGAGGGCCATCCAGCCAAGGTACTATTCGATACCAGAACAATCGCTGGTGACATTATTAGTACTACCTTCATCTCTACCCATGGCATACCCACGGAACCCTTGCCCGAACCAACAACAGTCAACATGGCAATGAGAGGTTCCTGCTCTTCAAGCCACAAGAAATATGGGCTGACCATAGGAACTCGAAAAAAGAAGTGCACAAATCAGGAGATGTTGGTAGGAAACTTAGCAAAATATGACATGCGGATTGAAATGCCATTGCTAAAAAGACATAATGCCCTTATCAGATGTGGGGACACAGCAGTGGAGTTTCTGGATGACAAACTGCGTATCTTATGCAAACCAACAAGTGGGGAGTTCCGAGCCGCTATCTCAGACACAACCTCAGCACCGCTGTTGGAGGAGTACAAGGATGTATTCCGAGACAAGGTCCCTGAAACGCTACATCCTATATGAAATATTAACCATTACATCGGGCTAAAGGACCGAAGAGATCTAAAGAACCAACCAACATACTCAATCTCCGAAGCATACAAGGAAAAACTCATGAACTATATAAAAGAGAAATTACGAGCTGGAGTGATAATACGACAGGAAGTTCTCCGAGCAGCATCTATGTGTGTACAACACAAGTCAGACGGAAGGATCCGCCCCTTGGTAGACTTGAAAATTCAAAATGACAAAACGATCATGGATAGTCTGTTGATCCCCAACCCACAGCAAATCCTTAACCCCATTGGATGAGCAAAATTCAGGACTAAAATTGACCTAAGCGATACATACTTCCAAACATGAGTGGACAAAGACAGTGTTAAGTTCAATTTATTCAAAACCCCATTTGGAGGATTTGTCAGCAAAGTAAGGCTACAAGGAGACATGAATGCACCAGCAACATTTATGCGAATAATGGAAGACCTCTAAAGCGAATTCCCATATCAGTTTGTATGGGTATACATTGATGATATTCTCATGGTCTCGGACATACCAGAGGAACATGAAACATACATATGCCAAGTGTGTGACCAACTTGGAAAGGCTAAGTTCTATGAGAGCAAGAAAAAGTCAGTACTGTTTGCAGACAAGCAGGAAGTACTAGGACGCATAGTGGACAACGAAGAAATCAATGCATTGCCGCAAAAGATGTCATCCATTGCAGGTTGGGAGAAAGGCCAAAACAAGAAAGAATTGCAACGCTTTCTAGGAATAGTGAACTAGGTGGCCCAGTTGCTCCCACACTGGGCTACCCTAATGGCACCCTTAATGGATTTAAGGGGGGATGCGGGATTTGTATGGACAACTACCCATCAGACTGTGTTCGTAATGATAAAAAGGCAGATTGTCAAGCACCAAGTCATGCAGCCAATAAACAGGCAGAGTGAGGAACCAACTTGGCTAGTCACAGATGCCTCAGACTTGGCAATAGGGGCGTGGGTAGGACCGGGACCCGTATACGAGAGAGCTCGACTAGCCGTGTTACTGTAATGGGGGCTCCCTTAGGAACATAGATCTCATGGGTACGACCGCACCAAACCACTTCAAAGTTCTCGCCAAATGGTCACACAATGTAGGAGTAAAGTAAATGGTAAAACTTAATATTGTTAAGCCTGATGCTTCACTCAATTAAGGTCTGGGGAGGATTGATTGTTGGAGTAGAAGGGTTCTTGCATAGACTTTCACCTAGTTTTATCTTATACCAGAAACTCCCCTATCAGTTTACTCCGACCATTCGAGCACACCGTTGTCCGCTAAAGGCGGTCCGACACGTCTCCTGGCACACCCTGCGGGCACGCATGTGTCTACATACTCTGATCGGCGTTCACATTATATGGTTGTTGTTTTTGCAGTGCATTTCCATTTTGCCCGCCGCCGTGAAAACCTCTGTGCATCAGTGTCTTGCCAGGGGCCAACAGTCAAGACACTGCATGAACTAGACAATCTATGACACCTTTCCCCTTTGCATTGATCCCTACTTGGCCCCGGAAGCTACCGTGAGCGTTTTATCTATCTAGTATTTACGAGTCTTGGGCTTCCAGTGTCTTCCACAGGGGATGGTGATCCGGAAGGGGTCCAATTTGCACTACCCATGACCACTACCTCGGACCCACCTTACCTGTGGTAGGAATCATGCTTATAGTGTCTCTGCACGTCCCTTTCAGAGTCTATGACATAGGGGACACTTGCAGGCTTGGTAGGTGTAAAACCCTCCCGTCTGCACCAGCACTACCCAGGACTACCTACGGGACCACTACAGTTACCTCGCGTTAACTCCGGCAGTTTTGGTCCGTTTTACTACGCACAACGTGGAGGAGGTACTCTACCTTCCGCCCTATGCCCCCTTATATATCGTGCGAACACCTCACTGTTGACCGGATAGCAGCGACCTATACGGCGTTGCAAGCATATCTCAAAACCTTCCACTTTGCTAGACTGGACACAACTACGCAACAGTTCGCCCATGACATGCTGGCCTTATAGCGGGGCTGGAGGGGTATGATAGGAATAATATCTCCAATTTGCGGCTTCTTCGGATCTGCCTGGCTCACCCAATAGTATCCCCTGGAACCCCAGATTCCCGTATTGTGTGTTGCTTCACGTGACAAACATTCTAGTAATTTTTCCAGAACTCCACGAGAAACTTTGTATTGAAAGGTAGAGTAACTCAGGACTTCGGGCAGGGTAACCCAAGCCACATAGCAGGGTAACCAGATCCAAAGGGTAGGGTTACCTTGTCCGTAGGACAAGATAACATCTCCCTGTTACCCTGTCTATCCCATCACCGGCGATAGACATTTCTGACCTGTCTCTAGTTACCCGGCCTAGCTAAGCAACTGCCTCTTCAGATGTCTCTAAGTATGCTGACACCTCTCCCGGGTGTACCTAGGTAGCCAAGTACCTGGGCAGCTGGTTCTGTTCACTCTCGAAGCCTGTGGCATCGGGTCTCCATAGGTCAAGTACTCACTTGCCTGCCTGTCCCTACCAATTCGCCTCAAGGCTACCGGTATGGGTGTAGGTTCCGACTGCCATAGCTCACGTGTGCTGGCTCATTACATAAAGTGATCCAATGGGCGCTACCCATGACCACTACCTCGGATCTATCTTACCTGAGCTGGGAATCATGCTTTTAGTGTCTCTGCACTTCCCTTTCAGAGCCTATGGCGTTGGGGATACTTCGGGCTTGGTAGGTGTAAAATGCTCCCTGTCACCCTAGCACCACCGGGGACTACCTTCCGGACCCCCAGGGTTAACACCCGTCAACTCCGCCAGTTTTGCTACGTTTTACTCTGAACAACTTGCAGGCGGTACTCCGGCTTCCACTCTATGGCCCCTTGTATATCCTGCACACAGCTTACAGTGGACCGGACAGCAGCAGTGTATATGGTGTTGCAAGCAGGTCGCCAAAAGTTACTCTTGCCTTGACCGCGTACAACTACACCACTGCTTGCCCATGACATCCGGGCCTCAAAGCATGATCCGAGGGGTATGATAGGAATAATGTCTCCAATTTACAGCTTCTTCGGTGCTGCATAGCTCGCCCAATAGCATCCCCCGGAACCCGCGATTCTAGTATTATGCCCGGCTTCGCTTGACAAACATTTCAGTCATTTTTCCCGTACTCCACAAGGGACTTCATATTGAAAGGTAGGGTAACTCAGGACTTTGGATGGGGTAACCCGAGTCTGATGGCAGGGTAACCTAAGCCTGAGGGTAGGGTAACTTTCTGTGGTGGACAAGATGACTTTTCCCTGTTACCCTGTCTACTCTGTCACCAGAGACAGACACTTCTGACCTTTCTCTGGTTACCCGGCCTCACTGAGTCACTGCCCCTTGCGAGGTCCGTAAGCACGCTGACACCACTCCCGGGTGTGCCCAGGTAACTTGGTATCTGGCTGGCTGATTCTGTTCATCTCGCAGCCCAGGCCGTCAGGTCTCCATAGGTCTCGTACCCCCTTGCCTGCCGGTTCCTACCAGTTCGCCTTCAGGCTACCTGTACGGGTGTAGGTTCCAGCCACCATAGCTCATGTATCCTAGGACGTTACATCACTCCCCTGTTCTTTACGGTCTGTCCTGGACTGCTAGCGTTGTTTCTTATTTCTACAACCCGATTCCTCAAGACCCTATGGTCCCTAGGCTTGGACAGATATCTTTGGTGGAAATCCATGATTCCCTAGAAGCCTGTCCCTTCTAGCATCTCATATGGCTCCCATGAATTCTCCTCAGCCCCATAGCCTTCCCATTACACCAGGTACTGGCCAAAGCATGATGCAAACTTCGCCTTTGTTTCCCCGCACCATCGCCCCTCCACAGCAGCTTCGATAACGTAACTTAGCTCATTGTCCACAAGTTCAGGGGCAGGGACCACTTGGATCCCCCCTGATCGAGGATCCTCGCGATATGGTTCGAGCAACTGGACATTAAAAACTGGGTGGACGCTCTATCTGGTGGGTAGCTGGAGTTCATAAGCTCGGGTATCTACCCGAAGTTTGACCACAAAAGGGCCAAACAGGCGGCGGTCCAGCTTCTCCATCGGATATTTCGGGCGGATGTTCTTCCGATTTTACATCACACGGTCTGCTTTCTTTGCCCGCCCAGCGGCCACATCCTCCCCGATAACATAGTCCAGTGAGTGCAACCTTTTCTGGTCATGCCATTTTAGTTGCCTTTGCTGTACCCATTGAATCGTTTCACAAGTCTCTTGCCAGGTTCCTTCCTATTCCATAACGAAGAGCTCACTGCTAGGATGTATTCCTTGATTATCAGACACAACACCTAACCAGTTTGTCCGTGGGTTGAACCTATAATTGATCTCTAATGGTGGCAAGTGGTAGATTCTGATATGGAGATGTTGTATGCATACTCCGCAAGTGGTAGTGGCGAAACCCAATCATCCGGTTGGTAGGAACAGTAACTATGCAAGTACTACTCCGTTGTCTGATTAACCCTTTCGGTTTGCCACTCAGTCTCAGGGTGGAATGCAGTCGAGATGTTTAGTTTCACTTGCAACAAGTACATCAGACTTATCCAGAACTTGGATGTGAATCGGCTATCTGGGTGGGAGATGATTGACTCAGGGAGTCCATGACGGTGCCAAACTTCCTTCAGCAATATCAAGGCAAGCTCCTTGATCGGTACCTCAGTGGTCACGGGTATGAAATGTGCCATTTTCGAGAAGCTGTCCACTATGACCCAGATCTTTGAATATCCTTCGGACTCTGGCAGCGCTACAATGAAGTCCATGGAAATTGCGGTCCAGGGTCGCATTGGAACGTCAACAGGTTCCAGCTAACCGGACCTCTTGTGCCGGATAGACTTATTCCTTTGGCACTCATCACATGTCCACATGTAGTCAGTGATGTGCTCATCCATCTTAGGCCAATAGACGTTAGCCCTAACCCTGCGAATGGTCTTGTAAGTCCAGAAGTGTCCCGCAATTCGGGAGTCATGTTCCGCCTCCCTGATTGTCTGCTTCAGATTCTCACCCTTGGGAACATACCACCTGTTCTTGTACTGAAGTAAGCCCTTTTCCATTATGAAGTGTTGGTCGACCTGTTTGTTACCAGCAGCCTTTGCCTTCAGGATTCTTAAGTAGTGCTGGTCTTTCTTTATTGCTGTCTGTAGCTGATCCAAAAAGGAAGACTGGAGCCGAAATCCTTGGTACACCTGCAACACTGGTAGTCGTAAGATGTCCCGTTCCTGGCTCCCCAACCCACTGTCCAGGGCCAAAAAACAACTCTGGCTGAAAATCACTCACCCTTCAGGGCGGTAGTCCCTACGCTACAACCAAGCATCTGCCTACTCATTCAACCATCTTTCTTGGTAAACTACCTTGAAGTTAAAGGGTTGCAGGAACTCAGCCTCGCAGTGTTGCTTTCGGTTGAGGACCTTGGTACTATTAAAGTTCTCCAAATTCGTATGATCTCTATAGATCACCAATTGGTCCATTACCAAGTGTAGCAGATGATCCCATTCGTTGAATGCCGCCACGATGGCAGTTATTTTCTTGTCATGGACATCATAATTAATCCCCGCTGGGTGAAACTTCTGACTATGGCAGGCCACTGGATGCTATCTCTCATCTTCACAAAATTGGGAGAGAACGGCTGCTAATGCAAAGTCAGTGGCGTCAGTTTCCTGCTGGGTTGGCCATTCAGGGTCAAAATGTACTAGGATGGGTTTGGGTGCAAACACCTCCTTCAACTGGTTAAAGGCCTGCGCACAAGCAGGTGTCCATTCCCATTGGACATGCTTCTTTGTCAAGTCCATTAGAGGTTTCGCCATCTTGCTGTAACCCTCTATAAACTGAAAATAGAAGTTGGCAAAGCCCATAAAGCTTTGACCATCGACGATGCAAGTTGGAGATGCCCAATCCCAGATTGTTTGCACCTTCTCCGACAGGATAGAGATCCCCCTGTCAGAGATCTTGTATCCGACAAATTCGACTTTCTGACGGTGGAAACTGGCCTTCTTTATGCTTACGCACGATCGGGCTTTCCGCAATTTCTCCATCACACGTCTCACCATTGTAACATGCTCTTCCATAGTTTCGGAGTGGATGAGGATGGCACATATGTACGCAATGACTCCCTCATGCATGAAGTGTCGGAAGACCTCGCTTATCATACTCTAGAAAGTTGCCTGAGCATTACATAAGCGAAACGGCATGACCGTGTATTCATAAAGTCCCTATTTGCACCGGAAGGCCCTCTTCCATTCCTCAACTTCTGGCATCCTCAGAAGGTAGTAGCCGTTCTTCATGTCCAACTTGGTGAACACAATGGTTTTTCCTAACCTATCTCGTAGTTCATTCATCAACCGTAGAGGATACTTACCCTGAACCGTGATTTTGTCTAGCCCTGGGTAATCCATTACTAGTCTTAATATACTATCTGGTTTTGGCACGAAGAGGATAGAGGCTGCCACCGAGGAATTGGATCGCTGCAGCTTTCCCGTTCATAGCATTTCATGGAGATATTTATGAAGTGCCTTAAGCTCCTCTTCCGATAACAGATAGATAGGCCCGAATAGAGTTTGAGTCGCGGGTCGCAACTCGATCGTGTGGTGATACTTCGAGTACTCCAGCAATGCCTCAATTCGTTCTTGACTCAAGATATCCCCATAGTCATAATACTCGCAGAGTAGCTTAACTGTAATGTCGGTACCTTCTTCATCCAAGCATTGATCAATTCCCAACAGGTACACATTACTAGGATCTTGGACTAGTAACTCCTCGTCGGTCATGAAGACTAACTGCCCCTGCTCTGCTAGGCAATTAGCCCTGCAGAAATCTGAGCACCAGGTTAGTGATCCTGTCTTTGTAACGGGGGCACCGCTAGGAAGATGGATCCCAAGGTTGCGACCACACCGAACAAGTTCAAACTTATTGCCTAAAGTTCACACCAATGAAAGAGTAAAGTAAATGGTAAAAGTTAATATCGTTAAGCCTAACACTTCACTCAATTAAGGTCTCGAGAGGATTGATTCTTGGAGTAGGAGAGTTCTCGCATAGACTTTCAGGTAGTTTTATCTTATGGCAGAAACTCCCCTATCGGTTTACTCCAACCATTCGAGGACACCCTTCTCCGCTAAGGGTGGTCCCATACGTCTCCTGGCACACCCTTCGGGCATGCATGTGTCGACACACTCTGGTCGGCGTTCACCTTATGCGGTTATCGTTTCTACAGCGCATCTCCCTTTTGCCTGCCGGAGTGAAACCTTCTACGCATCGGTGTCTTGCCAGTGGCTAACGGTCCAGGCACCTCATGAACTAGACTATCTATGCCACCCTTCCCATATGCATTGATCTATACTTGCCTCCGGAGGCTACCGTGAGCGGTCTATCTATTTACTATTCACGGGTCTCGCGCCTCCAGTGTCTTTGGCAGGGCACGGTAGTCTGGGAGTGATCCAATGGGTGCTACCCATGACCACTACCTCGGATCTACCTTACCTGTGGTAGCAATCATGCTTTTTGTTTCTTTGCACTTCCCTTTCATAGTCTATAGCGTTGGGAGCACGTTCGGGCTTGGTAGGTGTAAAACTCTCCCAGTCGCCCCAGCACCACCCGGGACTACCTTCGGGACCCCCACGCTTAACACCCATTAACTCTGTCAGTTTTGGTCTGTTTTACTCCTAACAACTTGGAGGAGGTAGTCCACCTTCCACCCTATGCCCCCTTGTATATCCTGCGAACAGCCTGGGGTCGACTGGACGGCAGCGACATATACGATGTGGCAAGCATGTCTCCAATGTTTCCTCTTTCCTAGACTGCACACAACTACCGAACCGTTTGCCCATGATGTCCGGGCCTCAAGGCGGGGCCGGAGGAGTATGATAGCAATAATGTCTCCAATTTACGGCTTCCTCGAAGCTACGTAGCTCACCCAATAGCATCCCCTGGAACCCCAGATTCCAGTATCATGCATGGCTTCGTGTGACAAACATATTGGCCATTTTTTATGAACTCCCCGTGGGACTTCGTATTGAAGGGCAGGGTAACTCAGGACCTTGGGCAGGGTAACCGGATCCTGAGAGCAGGGTAACCAGTCCGGTGGACAAGATAACTTTTCCCTGTTACCCTGTCTATCCCATTGTCGGAGATAGACGCTTCTGACCTTTCTCTAGTTACCCTGCCTAGCTGAGTAACTGCCCCTTTAGGGGTCCCTAAGTATGCTGACACCAGTCCAGGCTGTATCCTGGTACCTAGTCCCTGACCAGGCAATTCTGTTCATTCTCGGAGCCCGGGCCATCGGGTGTCTATAGATCAAGTACTTACTTGCCTGCTGGTTCCTACCAGTTCTCCTCCTTGCTCCCTGTATGGGTATAGGTTCTTTCTGCCACAGCTCCTGCATGCTGGGTCGTTACAGTCTTCCAATCTATGTCCGGATTATAGTCCTTCAACCAAGACATAGGTACGTACCCATCCATCTTAGTGTCGGGCATATCGGCGACTCCAAAGTGTATCCTATTATGGTGGTCAACTATTTTCATCTCCAATGATCTGGTATAGTGCAGACCTGACCCAGGACTGTGATTACCGCTCGTGTCACTTGTCAGCACATGTCCCTTTCGTCCTACACAAGGTGCCTGAGTCTTCTTAACCTATCAGCTACTAAGCACTGGCCTAGTAGCTCCACTGTCGAGTAACAGGAGCGCTTCTGCGCTTACCTGTCTAGCTCCTATCTTCCAGTCTAACTTTACCCGCAGGTGGATAGACTTGATATGATGAGGCGGGTTGTCATGCCTCTGCCTCTTCGCTTGTCTAGGGAACTTAGTCATCTTGACTTAATGAATCATTTGGTCTCTTGCCTTTCGACACAAGAGCGGCCACAATGGGTCAGTGAACTGTAAGGGATTGTGATTCGTCTTTATCAATAGCTAGGGTGTTTACTATCATGTCAGCATGATTTCGGTTACTAAACCCTCCTCAGGCACACTTGGAAATAACACTGTTTATTAGATCAAGTCCAGCCTGAACCAATTCCGCATGTACCAAACATAACAATTTTCCACAAGATGGGTAGAAGTCCCCTATTGGTCCGGTTCCAAGTGAAGCGTCCTTGCTTCCCCAATATCGAGCGTCTCCTCTAGCAAGACCTCACCCAGCCTCAACCAAAATAATGTCCTATAACTTGCCTATCCAACTAAGGAAATTCTGAAAGAAATACCCATAACTAGAACCAAGAAAATAACCCGAAACCCAACAAAGGAGAGATAGCCCCATCCACCGCGCACGGCCCGCAACATCTACCTGCCTGCACCACCTGGGTGTAGTCCGTATCAGGGTCGTTCATGCAGTAGAGGGGTACTTACCCATCCCTGAAGCCACTTCCGGGGTTCCCTTCCATCCATCCCTCATGGGTCTATGGATACAGGTTAGTAAGGTTGCACCTTAAGCAGAATAGATTCTTACCTATTCCGAGCTGTGGGTATCAAACTCGCTGATCTGAGGTAATGCCGGTCAGACTTCAACTATCTTTGACGAGAAAGCGGGAGGGGGTGCTTCAATGCGCTTTAGTCGCTTCTCCACTCCTGTGGGCGTGCTTACCGGGGCTGAACGTTTCAGCCCACGAGCCTGTTAGGATGAACTAATGACTGGGGCCATCACAGTACACTTTCTCGCGATGTGACCCCTTTGACCGCACTTGGTACAAGGGTTGTGCTTCCCCCGGTGTTCTGTCAAAGTCAACGGGATTTCCTTATGCGCTATTGCATACTCACAAGTTGCCAGCTTTGGCTGTTTCCCCACGTTGAAATTAGCAGGTTTGGCAGACCTCTGATTCTGTCTGTGCGAACCGTCTTGCCTCTTCTTAAACCTGCCAGACGTTGAGAATCTATCCTCCTTCCTATGTGCAGGCTGAGACTGGGGGCCGGGATGGATGACACGGTTCCTGAACTGGTTGTTGTCCTCCCCCATGGGCCCGACCTTCCGGAGAAGATTAAGGTACTCGTTCAGGTTGGTCGCATGTGGCTCCTTAAGTGCCCATGCATTCCGAACCTCTTGCGTGATGCCTGATCGAACCTTGTCTCGTACCTGCACTGGATCTGTATAGTTCAGCTTATACATTTAATTAATTGTCTTATCCAGGTACTCATTGATGTGATGTGGCTTCATAACAAGGTCTTGTCACGCGAGAAGGGATCGATCTCGCTTGGCCTGGTCTCCGCCAAAACTTCATTCCAACCGTTCTCTGAATCCTTTCCATTTCCATAAGGCATTGCTCTACTTTACAGGAACGCTAGTACGCTTGGCGGCTTCCTTGTTAATGTGCTCATGCAACCCCAGATACCATGCCCAGGCTGAGTCTTCAAGAAGGGGGATCACCAAGTTTAGCCTAACCATGTCAGTTAACTTGCAATCTGCAAAGTATTCGAATTTGACCTCTACCAAGGTCAGGAAGCCTGCGCGTTCTGTAACTTTGCCCTTGAATGGAGAGATACCACTCAGCTTTTCCAGCTTCTGCTGCCTGTGTCTCAGTATAGGCCTAGAAGCTGAACCAGTACCCCTCCAGGCTTTCCCTAGCCTTTTGGCCTGGCGATCCCACTGTTGTTTCTTCTCGTTACTCCAGTCATCCTTGGGAGTACCGCGGAACGGGGCCAAATCAGGGAGAGAATCTCGGTCGTCATTATTATCCGTGATGTCACAGTCAGAGTCCCCTGGATCTCCCCCTGCACCCACCATACCTCCTCTGGGTGGTGCATTCCCGTCCCTACTAGCTCTGGTATTCCTGCCCTGGAATTCCCGGGGGTCTATCGTACCCATCAAACCAATCCTCCTGGCCACCCCTGTTGCCATCCTCTGTGAGGTTAGCCCCTGATGGTCCTAATGCCAGTGGTGGAACAGGGCATCACCCACTCTCCGCAGTTGGGTTAGGCACCACCAGTGTTATCGGCAGAAATGACTGCAACCCTGGTCAACTCCGGGGTTGCATCGGTGGGCCAGCGGGCATCCATGACCCACAATACCCACATGCCAGTTGTCCATCTCCTTCCTTGTGCTTTCTTCCATGCATCACTGGTGCCCGTAGTCCCTTCCTATACTCATAGGAGTGGTAATAAATCCACCCCATTCGGCTTTCTTCCGACTTACAACCCGCCAGACAGAACTCATTATGGCTGCCCGAATGGCCACTTGTGACAGTAGGGAGACTAGAGGGATGACTTGGTTTTGAGGGCACCACGGGAATGACCGGTGCCCAAGGAACGGAGCGAGCAGGTGTCCCGGGTCCGGGGATTGGAGTCCCCTGTGATGGAGCCATGGGTGTTCACTCCTCCTGGCCTCTTACCTGTTCAAAGAATCCAGATGACGCCGCGTGCAGTGGCCGGAACCCTCGGGTAGCTAATACTGCTAGTGGGAAGGCTGCAGCAGGAAAGGTATCAGGAGCGGGCAGCGAAACTGGCAGAGATGTGGGTCTTGTGGTGGCGATGGAGTGTATAGGAGTGGCAACTAATGGTGTTGTGGGCAGAATAATAGAAACCGGGGTCGGTCGAGGAGTACTGTCGGCGTGTCTGGAGCCGTAATCCCCTTCGCCTTGGGTGTCCTTTTTCTTACTGGACATCCATCGGTTGGCCCGACTGTAGGGCTGCGCAAATGACTGTGGGCGATTGAGGGGTGGACCGACAGGGAGCCTGTAGATGCTCTGGAGAAGGAGGAGGTATAGCTCTAGCTGTCACCTTTCAAGCTTTCCAACATCTATATACCGCTTGGCCTCAGGTACGCCCTCCATTGGTCATCTCTGGCTCTGATTACCAATTTCATGCTGAAGTTCTCGGGCTTGGTATCAATGAGCAGGAGTGGGGGCGCGGCCTCTAGCATCAGCACATCATTCTCAGCAGCAATACTATACCCTTCTTCAAAAGCCTTTTCCAATGCTGCCATCCGAGTCGTCAATGTGTTCTGATCCCTTATCATGCGTGGGTATGCCTCCTGCTGCACTTTGATCTATTCCACCGCTGCCGTAGTGATCCGTGTTCAGAACACCTGCTCCCGGTAGGTGTTTCAGTTCCTTAGTTCCCGCTACGCTTCCACAATCAACTCGGATACCTCACGGATGATGTAAGGTTCGACAAACTCGCTGGAGAACTGGCTAAAGGGAACCCCTTGCGGCAGGGGAGGGGTCACGTTATGGACAAGGGTAGAGTCCTGGAAAAATGAGGGCACCGCAGCGCGAGGGTCCTTAATCAGGAGATCAAGACATTCAATGGGCAACTGAATAGGGGCAGCCTCCAACAGCAGCTGGTGGCGGTCCCAGTCAATACTGCGAACATCCGGAAAAAGCGACCCATGAAGGCTGTCGGCACTGTTCTCGTCAAGGTCAAGGTCTGAATCTGAGTTGGATTCCATTCTGGTTCGAAGTTCGGTACTAGCGATTGCGATTTCCATCTGGGGCTACTTATTCTAGACAAAGGTACCAGTATTCACGCAAAGTGAGTACCAAAAATCGGGAACCATTAATCTGGAGAGGAGTTAAGCGAGGAGCTCCCTTAATGACATACTGTAAGAGGGGCTCCTGTAGGAAGATGGATCCCAACGGTGCGACTGTACTGAACAACTTCAAACTTATCGCCAAATTGTCACACAATGTAAGAGTAAAGTAAACGGTAAAACTTAATATCCTTAAGCCTGATGCTTCACTCAATTCAGGTCTCGAGAGGATCGATTGTTGGAGTAGGAGAGTTCTTGTATAGACTTTCAGGTAGTTTTATCTTATGCCAGGAACACCCCTATCAGTTTACTGCGACTATTCGAGTGCACCCTTCGTGGCTAAGGGTTGTCCGACACGTCTCCAGGCACCCCCTGCGGGCGTGCATGTGTCGACACACTCCGGTCGGCGTTCACATTATGCCGCTTTCATTTCTGCGGCGGATTCACATTTTGCCCTGGGGAGTGAAAACTTCTTCGCATCGGTGTCTGGTCAGTGGCTAACAGTCAAGACACCTGATGAACTTTAGTATCTATAACACCCTTCCCATATGCATGGATCGCTACTTGGCTCTGGAGGCTACTGTGAGCGGTTTATCTATCTACTATTTACAAGTTGCGGGCTTCCCATGTCTTCCACGGGATATGGTAGTTCCGGAGTGATCCAATGGGCGCTACCCATGACCACTACCTCGGATCTACCTTACCTTGGGTAGGAATCATACTTTTAGTGTCTCTGCACTTCCCTTTCAAAACCTATGGCGTTGGGGACACTGTCGGGCTTGGTAGGTGTAGGACCCGCCCTGTCACCCTGGCACCACCCGCGACTACCCTCATGGTTAACACCTGTTAACCCCAGCGGTTTTGGTCCATTTTACTACGAATAACTTGGAGGCAGTACTCCACCTTCCACCATATGCACCCTTATATATCCTGCCAACAGCGTACAGTCGACCGGACAGCAGCGATGTATGCAGTATTGCAAGCGAGTCTCCAAAGGTTCCCCCTTGCTAGACTGCGCACCACTACACAACCGTTTGCCCATGACGTCCGGGCCTCAAGGCGGGGCCGGAGGGGTATGATAGGAATAATGTCTCCAATTTACAGCTTCTTCAGAGCTGTGTAGCTTTCCCAATAGCATCCCCTGGAACCCCAGATTCCAGTATTATGCATGGCTTCTCGTGACAAACATTCCTGTCATCTTTCCCAAACTCCGCAAGGGACTTCGTATTGAACGGTAGTGTAACTTAGGACTTTAGATAGGGTAACCTGAGCCTGATGGCAGGGTAACCTAAGCGGGAGGGTAGGGTAACCTTGTTCAGTAGAGAAGATGACTTTTCCCTGTTGCCCTGTCTACTCCATCACCGGATATAGACACTTCTGATCTTTCTCCAGTTACCTGGCCTAACTGAGTAACTGCCTCTTCTGAGCTGCCTAAGTACGCTGGCACCACTCCCGCGTGTGCCCAGGTAACTTAGTATCTGGCCGGCTGATTCTGTTCATCTCGGGGCCCGGGCCATCCCGTCTCCATAGGTCAAGTACCCCCTTGCCTGCTGGTTGCTACCAGTTTGCCTCCAGGCTACCCATATGGGTGTAGGTTCTGGCTGCCATAGCTCATATATGCTGGGTCATTACAGTTACATAGCAGGAAATTCACCAACACACAGATGAATTATGGAACCGCTGATAAAGAGGCCTTAGTGATAGTGGAAGTGCTTAACTGGTTTTACAATTTACTAATAGGAAATACCGTCACGATAGTAACGGACCACCAACCCCTCATGCATATACGAACTGCAAAGAACCCAAGCAGAAAGCAAGTTAGATGGCTCAGTGCCTTAGGAAAGTGCAATGCAAAGATAGTATACATACGAGAAGGTACGAACCATTTTGCTAACGTCCTTTCCCGGATATACGAGGAAGGATCAGACTTGAAGCCAATCTACGTCCACGGTTATACAAAGGAAGCTAGAGACATCTAGCATAACACAGTCTACGAGCAAGAATCAGACACAATGGAGTCCAAGGAAGACATCTCCCCTACTTCCACCCCTTACTCATATACTGCATGCCCCATTCAGACCCCTGTACCTCCTGAAAGCCCCTGCTGAATCACTGCTGGAAATAATTCTGGTGACAAGTCCAACCTGTGCAGCACACCACCTGAGCCACTCCAACATAGCGAACTGCACTACTCACACTGTTAAGTGAAATATTGCTCATATCACCAAACCGAGGTCAGGTTTATGAATAACCATCCCAGACAACGACGCAAGCCAACCCTGCGACCCCCTAGTGAAGGACCGAGCCCTCCAAGCACAGAGCCTGACTCAAGTCCTCCAGAATCACCCATGGTTAAGGACTGGGAGTAGCAACAAATGGTGGCGGAAGACCAAATTGTGCTGGCAAGGGCCATACACCCTTCTTGAACCACTGCCCAGGTCCTACACAATCCTGGCAATTCTGAACCCCGAAGACTCGGCATTCCAAGTGCCAGAAGCAGACAGCCCACCACCAGTCAAATGAGCGGAATCAATAAAAAGCTTTACCTATGAGATCATAGCAGGATTCTGAATGCCAGGACCAGACAGTCCACTACCTATCGGACAAGAGGAACCGATAGAGCATCTCAGCAATGAAACAATAGTTTCAGTTATACCCCTAATGATCAGTGAATATCAGTGGGGACTATACGATGTCTGGGAAGATGATAAGGGGGATGACCAAACTGAAACAAGTAGAGGTAGCGAAATAGAAGCTGAGGATGACATCTTACAATCAATCAACAAAATGATTGGGACATTCCGAGCACACATGGTTGCAGCATACCGGAGAGAACCAGTATAGAAAAAAGTCAAGGAAAATATAGACTCTAAAGGAGGTTTATCCTCGTACAAGATTACAAATAGAATGCTATACGTAACAACCCAATACGGAGAAGACTGCCAGTATATTCCAAAAGGTCGCGGGTGCGGAAATAATACATTGAGAGAGTACGTCATTAGCAAAATCTACAACCGAGGCCATCCCAGCTCTGAACGAAACTCACGGTACGCTACCGAGGAGCTATTTTGGCCTGAAATGCAGATGAACTTCCGCATGTATGTGGCTCAATGCCACACCTGCCAAAGAACCAAGGAACCCACAAAGTTTCCAGAAGGAAAGGCCTAGAAAATTGTCCTACCATCAGAAATTTCTGAGTCAATAGCCATTGACTTCATGGGACCCTTCCAGAATTCATGGGGATACGATATGATCCTGGTAGCCTTGCACAGGTTCTCGGGATTTACATGGCTCATACTAATGCACAAGAAAGTGACGGCAATAACACCCTGGGAACTACTACACAACAAAATATTTGCACCCTATGGTTACCTAACATCACGAGTAAGTCGTGCGGACCCACGATTTGAGTCACATGTGTGAAGGCAGCAGTGTTGATTGCTAGGAATTGGGCACATCAAGGTGGTACTAGGTTACCATAAGACAAATGGACAAGTTGCGAGAAAGATTCGGGGGTTGAAAACAGCCCTTCAAAATCTAGTCAATGCAAGACAGAACAATTGGTTCAATGCCATACTGGAAATGGCAGCATGCCTAAATGCAGGATGGTCAGAAACCCGCAGTATGTCATCATATAAAGGTGTATTTGGAAAAAGCTGCCAACTACTCTGCCTAGTACGTTTCAACAACTCCGCAGTACCAGCCGCCGATGAATTGTCGAACGGACACCAAGCAATCTGGAACACGTCATTTAATATTATCAGGTTGGCACAATTCAGGAGCACGAGAACGGCAGCAAAACGATGCAGACACCACACACCATTAGGGAAAGGTAACCGATTATTAGTTTATGGGAGCCTTTTTGCAATGGAACAGGCACAAAGCAAAAAATTGCCACTGCCCTAGTGAGGACCATTCAAGATAATTGAATATGATGAACATGCGCAAAATTATGTGGTAGAAATGGCCAGCAGAATGTACAGAAACCGACAAGCGACATTCCACACATCCACAGTAACACAATATCTCCTTAATGATGATACCACCTTTCCCGGAAGAAGCCATACGAAGCCACCTCCGATCGTAGTTAACGAAAAACTGGAATGGCAAGTGGACACCATACAAGACCACAGAAAACGATATGATCGCGACCAATTCCTAGTGAAATGGGTGGGATACCCAGAGATGGAAAATAGCTGGGAACACCTAGAAGGATTAGAAAACGCGATGGAGCTAATAAAGCAATGGTGGGAAGACAACAAAGCAGAGGAGGAGCTACCCCCTACAATAAACCATGTGACGATGGCGTAGAGTCCAACCCTACCGGAAATCTAGCACCTTGGCCCGCATACAGATCAAGTGATATGGGACACATTTTGGTCCGCCCATTTTGAAAGAGGATTCGCAAGCAGGGAAGACGAGATTTGGTAATGGAAGATGAAGCCGCGTACCTAGAATGGCGAGCCGAAGTCGAATACTGGCAATAACAGGGAACGAAACACACCATCCAGCAGCCTTGCAATGTGAAACGATGAACAAGGGCCGTGGAAACTGCACTGTCAGTTAATGGAAATGTTGGTAAACCAGGATATTATCCCCCAATGATATCTGACGCATCGATTGTTCATACAAATTTGCGACAAATGTCGTGATATAACAGCTGAATCAAGAGGACGGATGTTGGGAGAAACACTAAGAGATGTTTTCCATTTCGGAAGTGGTTACTACCTAAGTGCAGAAATATGTACTATGTGTGTAGCAGCGGAAGAGGGCGAAATTAAAAGGGTATGTCCTTCTCCTAAACACTTAAGCAAGGCAATTACCGAAGAGCAGAGACTGAACCCTCCCCTGAACACTGAAGCGAGACTAACACAGCAACATAAATACCACCCACCTACCCGCAGACACAGGAAGGAAAAAATAACAGCTATGCCACAACTGAAAAAAGCTTTTCCAAAAAACAGACTACTCTTATAAACCTTTATCCTTTGGGAAGCTAAAAAATGTCAACCTATGAAGAAATAAGCATCAAGGGATGATGAATTATCGTTGGAGAACTACTGCACAGTGGAACCATTCCACTGGAGGCATATGGGAAGATTTTTTATGGCAATTGCTGCTACGATTGGAGACGAATCGATATTGAAACCAAGGATTGGGAAAACTAAACGGTCCGGAACTAGCCTGATTTGCCACACTACGAGGAGTCAGGTTGTTTTGTGCGCGAAGCACCCTGTCAAGAGTGTTGGGAGGAATGGCCGGAAGGGGCAGAATGGGGGTTGCAGGACAACATGCGATTGTTGCAGAATAGCAATGATGATGAGGATGGGTCCTATGCGGACTTTCAGGAAAATAGCTTGTTTGCCGGCTATTAGGATTGCATTAGGTTATTTTATTTGGTAAAAGTGTTATTTTATTTTGCGAGTGTACCCGGTACAGGTACTAGGTTAGTTTTATCTTTGGTTCCACAGTATCGTTTGATACTTGTATTGTTTCGTATACTATCCGCTGATACACATCAAGTTTTGGAATATTACTCATATGGGAGATAAGCAATATGCTGTATTTAAAGACCGCTGATTTCTGCAATGGAAACCGCAGACTTCGACAGACAGTATTCTTAATATACCTTATTGGATAGTTACCTTTGATCTCCTATTACACCCTCTTCAAAGACTCCTTTAGTTAGCAGTGCTCATCTCTTGTTGGTCAAGATGCCATCTGCTCCTATCGTACCGGTACGTGACTTGGGCCTGGCCCGAACATGTTACAAAAATGTTACCACCCAAGCGATACGGAAAGGCTCCCTGCATGAACCCATACTCGCACTAATACAATCCTGATACAAGAGAACCAGGAGTGGGAAGTTGAGGCAGTCTTGGAGCATGGAAAATGACATGACAATAACAAATTCCTAGTAAAGTGAAAAGGACATCCATGAAGTAATCACAGCGGAGAACCTCTGGAATGCCTCGAGATACTGGGGGCACCCCTAGGCAGATGGATCCCAAGGTTGTGACCACACCAAACAACTTCAAACTTATTGCCAAAAGTTTTCACAAATGTAAGAGTAAAGTAAAGGGTAAAAGTTAATATCATTAAGCCTGATGCTTCACTCGATTAAGGTCACGAGAGGATTGATTGCTTAAGTAGGAGAGTTCTCGCATAGACCTTCAAGTAGTTTCATCTTATGCCAGAAACTCCCCTATTACTTTACTCTGACAATTCAAGCACACCCTTCTCTGCTAAGGGTGGTCCAACATATCTCCAGGCACCCCCTTCGGGCATGCATATGTCGACACACTCTTAGTCCACATTCACATTGTGCGGTTATCACTTCTGCGGCCCATTTCCATTTTGTCCCCCGGAATGAAAACTTCTTTCTATCAGTGTCTTGCCAGTAGCTAATAGTCAAGACACCTGATGAACTGGACTATCTATGACACTCTTCCCATATGCATTGATCTCTACATGACTCCGGAAGCTAGCTTGAGCGCTAAATCTATCTACTATTTATGATTTATAGGCTTCCGCTGTCTTCCACAGGCTACGGTGGGCTGGCACTGGTCCAATGGGAGCTACCCCTGAACACAATCTTGGATCCATCTTGCCTGTCATAGGAATCGTGCTTTTATTGTCTCTGCAATTCTCTTGGAGAGCTTATGGTATTGGGGACGCTTTCGGGCTTGGTAGGTGTAAAACTCTCCGGGTCACCCTGCCACCACCCAGGACTATCTTCGAGACCCCCATGGTTGACTCCCGTTAACTCAATCAGCTTTGGTCCATTTTACACCCAACAACCTGGAGGAGGTACTCCACCTTCCACCCTATGCCCTCTTCTGTATCCTGTGAACAGCTTACAGTTGACCAGACAGCAGCAACGTATATGTTGTTGCAAGCAGGTCTCCAAAGATTCCGCCTTGCTAGATTGCAGACAACCATGGATCTGTTTACCCGTGACATTCGGGCCTCACGGCCTGCCCAGAGGGGTATGATAGGAATAATTTCTCCAACTTACAGCTTTTTGGAGCTGCATTGTTCGCCCAATGGCATCTCCCCGAACCCCACATTCTAGTATTATGGATGGCGCACGTGACCAACATTCTAGTCATTTTTCCGAAACTGCCTGAGGGACTTTGTATTGAAAGGTAGGGTAACTCAGGACTTTAGACAGAGTGACCCGAGCCTCATGGCAGGGTAACCTAATCCGGCGGGTAGGCTAACCTTGTCCGGTAGACCAGATGACTTTTCCCTGTTACCCTGTCTATTCCGTTGCCGGAGAGAGTCACTTCCGACCTTTCTCCAGTTACCCAGCCAAGCCAAGTAACTGCCCCTTCAGAGGTCACTAGCTACGCTGACACCACTCCCAGATGTAGCCAGGTACCCAAGTACCTTGCCGGCTAATTCTGTTCATCTCGGAGCCCAGGCCATTGGGTCTCTGTAGATCAAGTACTTACTTGCCTGCCAGTTCATACCAGTTCGCCTCCTGGCTATCTGTATGGGTGTAGATTCTGGCTACCATAGCTCATGTATACTGGGTCGTTGTACTCGAGCACAGCATGGAACTGGCAAAGGAATAGTGGGAACACAACAGGCAAGGAACACCACCGAACATTCAACAGATCTCGATTGGACTCACTCGGCCCGTTACAAGATACTGGTCACGAGAAATCCCTGATATCCACCCCTTAGAAGAGGAAATCATTGAAGGACCACCAAAGGAAGCCTTCCAGGCAGGTTGCTTTGATCGCAAATTTGAATTAATGAGTGAAGAAGATGAAGCGATGGAGGAGCCAGTACATGACTACTATTACTAGAATCTAACACCTCTCGATCTGCGACCTTAATGGTGTCAAACTATGTGGAACTTAGTATGGGGCAGTCCTATGAGCTTGTGGGACACTTAGTGAACCGCGGTACTATGCCATTACCTGAATATTTTGCTAAAATTTACTGTTCTTACTGTGAAGACTGTAGGATGGTTCAAGTGATCAGTGAGGACTATGTCAGAGTGCAGGACGACCGCGACATACCAGGGTATGAAAGTGGTTTCTTTGTTGAAGTTGCACATTACCCTTCTTGTTTGTTATCAGATCATATGTTGGGCGATGATTTCCCTATGGAGGAAGGTTATCACTAGCAGGATTTCTTTGAGAATTTTGATTTTCAGGACTATTAGTTTTGTTTTAGGGAAACAGTTGTTTTGTTCTGGGGAATGTAACCGGTACAGGTACTAGGTTATGTTTTATGTTTTGTTTTACAGTATCGTTTGATACTTATTATGTTTTCAAGGTCTCGCTTAATAATTTGAATATTTTATATTTTGTTTTCCAATATCATTTGATACTTGTTATGTTTCAAAGGTACTACAGGATACTTTGAATGTTTTATATTTTGTTTGATAGTATCGTTTGATACTTGTTATGTTTCAAAGCTATCCCTTGATACTTTGAATGGTCTATGTTTTGTTTGACAGTATTATTTGATACTTGTTATGTTTCAAATGTATCAGTTGATACTTTGAATGTTTTATGTTTTATTTGATAGTATCGTTTGATACTTGCTGTGTTTCACAGGCATCATTGGATACTTGGAATGGGGCTATGTTATCGCTCATGCTAGAAATAAGTGAGAACTTGTATTTAAACACTGCTGATTCCACAACTGAAACAGCAGACTTCGACTGACTGTATCTTTAATATACTTGCTTGAACTGTTACTTCTTGATCTCCTATTACGCCTGTTTGAAGCCTCCTTTAGTCTAAACAGCTCTCCCCTCTTGTCGAGCAAGCAGGCCACCTGTTACTATCGTACTAGAAGCGTGATTAGCACCCTCAGTGTGAACCCATTACACCTATAGCGACTTCTCACCCTTGGTGATTTGTACATTAAGATCAAAGGCATTCTGACTTGGGCATAATTCTACCACATATAGCAGGGAAGAGTTCTGCATACTCCCAGTATGGTTTTAGCAGTGTCTCTATAACTCCTGTCCGGGTCCTATGGGCCCAACATCCTGCCCATGGATCTTGCTGTGTGGTCTGAGGCCACTGTCTCATCTCACTTGATATAAATTCCTTCATTCTTCAGTTCTAGGTATCGCTTGTATTGCTTTGCCTGAAATACCCAATGTGTTGTACCTTCTATAAAGGATATAGGGTACTGGCACTACTACCAGCCCAAAGATATAATCAGGTCATGAATCCACTGGTACATGACCTTACAAGGGATTTCTGAACAATGTCGGTTAGCCCCGATGACAAGCATGATGGGGACAGTATAGTATTTTGCCGGCTTTAGGGAATGTGCGCCATCAGAACCTATTATACTAATCACGTTTTCTCATCGGATGGTTGCAAGTGCTAACCTTTATACTGGCACATCTCATATCCCAACGATCCATGAGTCCAGGTATAATAATATGGGAATTGGTACATATTCATCTTATATTCTTATGTATACCATGCCTTCTGAACACTCATAGTGTCTAGAAGTTGGGATTTCAGTTTTTTGTTACTTTGATTTACCCATTGAGCTAACCTGTCTTTGTTTAATGGATATTTTCTTCTCAACGTTCAATAGTCTTGGATGTTTGTCATTGTGCCCGTACAATTTCGGCCATTCAGGTCTCCTTAGACAAACTTGGTCCCTGGTATGCATCTCTTCCTGTCTCTTTTGTTCCCCTAAATGATAGTATTCAACCATACTAATCTTTATATCAGTGCAAAAGTAACGGCATGACCTTTTCAGCCCCCCCTTAAGTGTTCGATTCCTACTGTTGCATACAATTTAAGATGAGTATACTCTCCTTTATCTCACCTACCAACCTGAAGCCTACCCACTTGCCATCGCCGGTGGTACCCTACTAGTGCTAGAGTAGTGCCTTCAGGTGGTCCTGTGCTATCTCAATTCATTAACCATGCATGACCTTTGAAGGAAAGAGTTGCGGTACCCTGAGTTGCCCCCCATAACCATCTACTCTTTTTCTGTATCAGGTTTGAACCTTCACTACCCAGAGGGGAATGTATACTCTTGCCACCCAGCATCCAGGTTGGGGGTCACTGTATACTACATACTACCGAGATGGGTTAACTTTCTCTGTTATACCCAGTCATTCTTCCTTTCACACTTCTGTTCCTGGCCATACTCAGAACCCAGGCAGTCCCGTTCTCTGACATTTTTGAATCAGGTGTTGCTCTGGCTCAGAACATAGTTCCTAGTTTTTCCCCAGGGCTCTCCATTGTTGGATCTATTCCCTTCTTGATCTGACAACTGCCAAAGTCTAGATGCTGGTGGCATGTAGACTTGGTTCACTGCTGCCCTAGAGGTGGTATTCCAAACCTCCATGTTTGGGGGCCTAAACTTTACTGCTTTCTGCTGTCCCATTGTCACAACAAAGGCACCCTTCTGACAAACTCCCAACTTGTAGTTAGTGGGTCCAAACTGGGTTCGGCTTTTATTTTCTGGGCATTTGTCAAGCAAGTTTTATGGTATTCGTTTGTGAGCCTTCTCTTAATCTGGATGCTCAACCCCTTAAATCTGTGTTTTTTGATTCACTTGTATGAATCTTATTGACTTGATGTTCCTAGAACATATTTTCCTCTGAAACTCGCTAGGTCGCCCTTTCTCTCTTCCTCGTTCTGGCTCTTGGTTTGTGTCCTCTCTTCACAGTTTTAGAGGACCCCAAGAACTCATTGGGCTGGACAGGTTTTCTTATCATTGTCCTTCACCATTGAGGCAGACTTCCTCCTGGTTAACAACAGCTCGTAGGTACTCTAACTATTTGGTATCAGTATTATAATATTTATGAGATGGCCATGGTAGTATTGTCTTGGGTAGTTCGTTCTCCACTATCTTCCTCTATGCTGTCCCCTGAAGCGTGGCCTCTATGCTCAAGTACTCCATCTGAAGAAGGTACTTGTCGATATCCTTCTCATACTTGATTTTTCCTATTTGCACCAAAGCTTTTGTGTACTTATTAATCAGTAAGAATTGCACAACCATTTAATGCCTAAACCGTTCCCACATCACCAACTCAGGACTAGCAACATACCCTTTAAGGCTCTTTATACTCCTTCTATACCAGTTGCAGAAGGGTAATACACCAGCACCCTTCGTCCTTCCCGGGGAATAAATGATTCAGTCTTTATCCTCTGTTCATATAAAGAATTTCAGCTAAAGTAGTCCTGGTACACATATAGCCATGTTTTAATATCCTGGTAAGACTTGGCTTCATATAGAACAGGAGGGTTAGCTGGTTTCTTCTGATGTAGTGCATTTCGTCAGGCCAGCATTTCCGCCAAAGCCAGCATCATCTGGTGTTTCTCCTTTTTCTTAGCTATTATAACCTGCCTAGGCTATCCTACTGGTATAGTACCCAAGTGGCAGCTAGACTCTCCTCCCTTACCATCGGACTTGTCGTCACCCGGGTTGGGGTCAGGGGCCCCTCCCACTATCTCTGGTGGTGCTGGTATTCCTTCCTGACCTCCTTTAGTCATTTCTAGTCGGGTTTCTCCCCCAGTGGGGCCCCTTCCCTTATCTTATTTGGATGGCCACAATCATCCTCTTCCTGTCTCACCATAATAGGTTGATCTCCTACACTGTGAACCTAATGCTTCCTTTACAAGTGTAGCTGTCTCCTTTGCTAACTGGCTGAACATCTGCTTTATACTCTATCGCAGATCCCTTATCTCAGTTGTCAACCATTGATCTACCCCCTACACCTCTGTTATCATATGCAGGCTCTGGATTCCTCGCAGTCATCATTCCTCCTCTAACCCCCTTTGGAGCTTATCCATTTGTGCATAGAGTTCTTGGTCCCTACTCACCAATTCTTAGATGTTGTATCCCAGGTCCTGATACGGCTGTCTGCTTACTACTGCTTGTTGATCTGATTACTTGTACATCTAAGTAAAGATCACTTCAATTACCACCTTAACCATATTAATTTCCATGACTACCTCTCCTTCCAATTTTCTGCTCCGATTTTGCCACAGCGCCAATCTATTTTCTACCAGCTTTACCCCCTTCAGCCGTTATTCTCTTACCTGTGTAAGACCTTCTGCTGTTTCCTTTCACTTATTTGACAGGGTCCTATAAGCAACTATCAGGTTATTCTGGCTTTGAGTTAAGCTACAGTTCAACTGACTGATCAGTGTCCCAATGTATATAGTGAAGGCACCGAAGTCAGTGGTGCCTGAGGGGGTTGCAGTTCCACAGTGCAATTGTTGTGTGCTTCGCCACATCTCTATGCTTTGTATCAGGCCCTTAGTTAGCAGTGGTACCTGGGAGGCTTGAGGTGTGGGTGTTGTACCTAGTCATAAGGGCATCATACTATCACTTGACCCTTGTGGTACTGGCAGTAGGCAGTATTGGCTGCTCTGGCTAGGTCCCTATGGGCTTATTAGCCTTTACTGCCCCTCTGCATGCAATATATTGGTATTGCTAGAATCCTCAGATCCTTCCTCCATCCTTGGCTGTAATAGCTTGTGTTCTGTCTCTATAAGGGTAACTGCTTCTAGGGACAACTTGATCCCGTGATGAAGGAACTAGAACAGAATGTTTTCCTCTTCACAGCCTTTACTTATGCTGAGATCAAATCTGATCCCTCATAGGGGAGAGCTTTTGTCTAGGTAGGGTGGAAACAAATATTAAAAAACATTAAATAGATAGTCCTCCAGGCTCATTTGAGAATGCAGTTGTGAGTCTCAGTAGTGTGGCAGACCTATCAATATAGTATTAGGTGGTAGCCAACTCTCAGGACAAGTGAATTCTGACTCGGGCCTAATACTTGATAGAGTGAATGCTAGAAAAGCTCACTATGCTTTTGGGTAGATAAAAGTATAAAGCTTGTATTGTATAATAAATATATTGATAACATCTCTCTTCTATCGTTGATGATTTCTTATAAAAGAATGGTGGACACCTTGATATTTATGTTCTGCATCTGGGTGTCCACGAGCTATCTAATACTTCTTTCTTTTCCTTTACTTCCTTAATAGAAACTTTATAGATCCTAGAAACCTTAACCCCACTTGACTGTGAATTCTGCAGGTGGCAGGAAGGGTGTTCCCATGCCTCTCTCTACAGTATCCTCTCTATCCTCAGTCATTCACACTCTTTCACTGTAGCAAGAGATTACTCATTCGTTCTCTGCATATGGAGTGATCAGCTCCAATGACAGACATATCAATAGTATTGGATTTATCCTCCTTTTGTGTCAACCCTGTCATGAGCGATAATTGTCCTTGTTGTACCAATGGCGGATCAGTCTGTAATCATCCTCTGCCCTTGAGATTGACTTATCACCACTGTGCCTTCTCATGACGCCACTTTGTATGCGTTTAGACCTGGAGGTACAATCATATCTTGGGTGTTATCCTCTTGTACAGCTTTTATCTTATAGGTGTAATGGTGCAACGAACTAACCAAATTGCTTCATCTGACTGCTATAGTACAGCCGAGAACTCATTCTATAGGAGTGAACAAAGACCACTGGGTCGGCATCCTCTAGTTGACATAGTATGAGGGATTTGTCTATTCATTCATATTGATAGAAAATACCTCTTTCGCCAAATACGTCGGCAGACTTCAGAATCGACCACGTGACCTTTTGCCAATTGTCACATGTCATGCCCGTTGTGCTATGAAAGTTTGTCTTATGTATAATGAAATCCTACAAGAGATTTTTGGAGACTTATATACAGCATCACATACAAAATTGTCGCAATTTTTGTCAGAGAGTTAGTGCAGAGTTTAGTCTCCTGGAACCATACCAGAAAAGAATTCTCAGAAATTATCAAATAGGTTTCAGTTTTCAAAAAAAAAAAAAAAAATCTAAGTAGTTAGAGCTAATGCCTGTTGAACCCTACTCTATATAACTGGTTTTTTTAAAGAAAATTCCAGTTTAAAATCCTGATCTAATCTTGTCTTGAAAATCTAGCCCAAGTCCTGACCTGCCAAACAGGATTAGACTGAAAGTCCAGACTTAGGAGATAATCCAGATTTTAAGTCCAAATCCTGGCGTGCCAAACAGGGCGTTAGACTCTGAGCGGCATTCCCATAGCAATACCGATTGTCCCTCCGGAAAACACTGCTGAGTTTGGAAGATCTTTCAGGTTCACTGGGCCACTCGGGTTTAATCTGCGGAACCCCATCCACACCATGGGGGGCAGATCTCCCAGCAGCCCTAGCAGACCCCGTGCCTATGATCCTTGGAAGGCATGCGATGTTAGGTGGGGAAAACCCAAGGAGTTGCTTTCACAACAGGGGTGGTGAGGGGTGTGGTATGATGGGCAGGGTGTAATGGGTTAATTACATAACCTCGGGGCTGATGCATGGGTTATCACTCGTGAGGTATTGTATCCACTTGTAAAGTTGACTGACACCGCCCAGGAGAATAAGTTAATCAATTCAAATGTCTAAAATAGAATCTCGGGTGGTCTTAGTGATAAAAGTTTTCGTCTCCACTTGAGGTTAAATTTTTTATCTCTTATTTCTTGCCCTTCATCTTTTTGAACCTCCACCTGTCTTATATTGCATTGTTCATATTTATTTTTACAAGGTATGGTATCTAGAGTTAGGAAAAGAGAAAAACCGCCCATGGGATTTAATGAGTGGCAACCATACCGGAACTACAAGTTCTTTTGAATGGATTGGTATTAACGCCCTCCTCCGTCTCTTCCCACTTTCTCGAAACCCACCATTGCTTTCTCAACATCAAGGGCCATAGCAATCATATTCCTGTTTACGCCTTTACTGTCACAAATGCAAATAAACATATTTGCTTCATCGGTTCCATATGTATATATGATACACACTACATACAACGTGTACCAGTGGCATTGCGAAATGTAATGCCTTATATAATCAAGGTACCTGCACTTAGACCTAAATTTTGTGTTTCTGAATGCCAAGAGTTCAAGTCCAGTTTACTGTTATTTTTTTCTTGATAATTTTTAAATTTTATAAATTACTATTGTATCATAATGCTTGTAGAAAAAATAAATAGCAAATACAGCACAGACAAAATACCAGAAAACCAATATATATTTTTCAATAACTTTCTTCTGACCTATTCTACCTCTTCAATTCCACATATCCAATCAAAACAACTTTTACAGTTCGGTAGCTGGCAGAAATGTCATCTTCTAACCAGCAACAAAACAATTCTAATTCCACGCATTCCTCTGTTCCTGTGAATCCTAGTACCCTGAGCTCTAGAAATAGGAGAGAACAATTAATGCAAGAAAAAGTAGCGGTAAGTTTATGAGAATCCTATGAATCATGATTGATTTTAAGACATGTATTAAGTTATAGAAACTATATGTAGAATGGAAATTGCAATCAAAAAAGTCCCACTGCGGATGCATTACGTGTTCATAAATACCGCCAAAAACAAGCTGTCATCAAGGCTGCTACTGCGACACCACAAGTTTGGGAGGCAACTGTCCCACAATCAATTGTGGAGCCTATTGATGAATTGAAACTTGACTACAAAGTATGGCCACAGCGAAGAATGTTTGTCAATAAAGCCTGTCAACCATGTTTGGATATCTTGCAAGATGCATTTAAGGCAATACATAAGAAAATCTCCAATCTATGTATTAAGGTGGAAAATCGACTCTTTGGACTCCACTTGAATTGGCACTATTAGTTGTATCTATTTCTGAAGCTTCAAATGAAGCATGAGAAGGAGGTATTGAAAGCACAACAGGAGTCTTCTTGTAGAACTGTGGAGTTGAAGACACGAAAAGAGCTAGTATGTAAGGTTGAAGAAGGTGTTGCATGGGGAAGATAAGTTTAAGAAAGAATTCTTATCAAGGAAGTTTCATGGGTTGAAAAAAGGCAGATATCAAAGCCTAAGTGTGGGAAGCATAGACTAGTTATGTCACTTTTGGAGGATCCGGAAACAGTCCTTGCTGTCAGGCAGTATATTCTTCCGGTTGGTGATACTAGGTTTACATTTTATCCTTTATATTTAATTCTCTACTATGGGTACAGTTCAGGGCAAATAATGAACATTCTATCATATGCAATCTTACCTGTTTTTCCTGAAATACACCTATATATAGTTATTATAATTGCTAAGAATATATTTAGAACTCACCTCACGAAATCTGGCAAAAGCAATTGCAAAATATTGGCGAGAATCAGCATCAACTACGGATGATGATATTACAAACCGTTCGACCAATAGTGCGGTCCATGAAGTTGAAAAAACAATTTCATCCAATACTGCTGCTCACTGGCTGAAAAAACTGGGCTTTAAGTACCAAGAATACCAAAAAGGTATATACAATGATGGCCATGAGTGCAATGATGTCAGAAACTATCGTGACAATGTATTTCTTCTGTGCATGGAGGCATATAAGGAGGCTTTTCTTATATGGGATGAAAACTTGCAAGAAATTCTAAACCCCAGGCGGCTTTCTAGAACCATACAATCTGTAATCCTTGTTACTCAAGATGACTGTACATTCAACTCAAACAATGGCAAACATTATATTTGGGTTCATTCACAGCATAAACCTTTAAGGAAAAAGGGACGAGGCCAAGGCCTACATGTATCGGACTTTCTGACACCAATTGGTCGGCTTGGAGATGGAGAAGCATGCACTATTCTCAAATGTGGAGGTGATGTCTGGTGGGATGGAGAGAAACTCCTTGACCAAATTGTCAATAAGGCAATTCCCACCTTTGAGGCACAATTTCACTGATACAAAGCCCTTTTCGCATTCGACAATACTCACAATCACCTTAAATTTACTGATCATGCGCTCCGTGTCTCAGAAATGAATCTCGAGCCTGGGGGAAAGAATGCTAAGCTCATGCATGATACCTTTATTGCTGATTTAAGCCACCCAGAAGGTGGCTTTATGCAATCGATGGTTTTACCTGATGGTAGACCAAAGGGCCTAAGCATTGTCCTTACCGAATGTGGCCTCTGGCCACGAAAGCAGAAACGATTTCATACTCAATGTTCTATTAAGTCCAGCACTGGGAAGTCAACTAAGCTAAATCCAAAGTGTTTGGAAGGAGGAACCTGCTGTGCTCAATCACTTCTTGCGGCTCAGCCAGATTCTCCTGATCAGAAAAGTCAAATCGAACAAGCAATTCTGGATGCTGCGCATAATATTATCTTTTATCCAGCCTTCTATTGTGAAATCAACTTCATTGGGTACTTCCGGGGTGCTGCAAAGCGCTATACAAGAGAGTACCGTGAGTACAATTTCGATTCCTTGAAGAGGTTAGTTCCGGAGGCATTAGCAAGTATACCAAACCAGCAAGTATGGAAATACTGGGCAAAGACCCAGAGAATAATGGAGGCTTATCAATCAAAGGTCATTTATGGCTCTCCAGAGTATGAGAAGCTTGTAAGCAGAAAGTATAAATCACACAGGCATGTTTAAGATACTATTCTGTATACTATCATTATTTTTTCTGCATCTAAGTTTTCTTGTTTGAAAAAAACACCCTACAGTTTTGCCCTAAAAATCTCCACTGTGTTCTTAACCCTGATTATATAAGGCATTACATTTTGCAACACCATTGGTACACGTTGTATGTGGTGTGCATCATACCCCAGTGATTTGTCAGTTGCAAGATACAGAGTCTCTGTCCGCTACGGTTCTCATTTCCTTTTTTTCACATGCCTACCAGTATTATGAATCGCACGGAGGGGGCCACACATCAACGCTGGCAGTGGGTAGACACCCGGACAACCTAATTCCTCTCACCAATCGGGTGCCCGCTCTTCTCCTCTTGGTCCCCAGACCCCGGAAAATCGTCAGCTCATTGCATCTGAGCGAGGATTGTAGAGGTACATCTGCACTTCCATATCTCAAGACTTGAGCCAGGCATTGTACAGAAACTCAAAGCCCCACCCACCCCATCTATTCTATAGGCATAACAGAATTTGTGCCCCTAAACAATCCCCCCTAATCCTGCGAGGCGCCCCATCCAGGCAGAGGCAGGGCCGTTTTTCTCGCAGCGCGCCCGTGTTGGATTGCCTATAGGGAATGGGGTTAGATGGATATGCGGATATGTGGTTTGGCAGTTATGCGGTTATCGGGCATGTGGTTTTGTGGTGTGCGGTGAAGAGGCAGTGAGCAGTGTTTTGTTTCTTTCACATCCTATGCCAGTAGGCATAGGATATAGGTCATGGTTGGTGGTTTTTGTGTCATTTCTTTCACACCCTATGCCATTAGGCATATGGTAGTTAGGTTCAGGTTGTTCTAGATTGCTGGAGGTTGCGGAGGATCATGATTTATCAGGATGGTGTGTTTCTTTTCAGTTCCTGGTTTTTCCATGGTTGTTCGCGCTTTGGAGATGTATATATCTCTTTGTCAGTCCTTAGCTAGAACAACCATCATCGATCATCCTTTCCACCACTTCTGTTCCCTCATTTTCACCCCCACTCCGGGCTTCATCCACACACCCATTTCCACTCCACCGCTGCGCATCTTAGAGTTGTTTCTTCAGCCCGGAGCTCACATGAAATTACTACCCCGCTTACCAAGAGATGCATTACAAATAAGTATTCGGGGCCTAGAGGATCAATATGTAAGGATACCCTCAAACCTTGTGGACTTCAACGTGATCGATAGCTGAAAACCCGATCCCCCAGCTGGGTGCACTATCCAGTTCGCCAACATCTACGGCGCTCTTCTTGACCAGCCCGCGCAATCGTCCTCCCAACCCACAGGGGCAGATTCGTGATTCTGCCTCTACTCCTTCTCCTGCTTGGACCTGGAAGTCAGTGCGTGGCAGAGCTGGCACTCCGTAGGTCGGCAGGGTGGTATACGGCAGAAGCACAAAATCAAATGTGATGTTTGCTAATCGTCTACCTACTGGACTGCCCAGACAAAGACTTACAGCCAGTGGCAAAAAAAAAAGAAAGGAAAAAGGGGGGATGTGAAAATGAGACACAGGATCTTGGAGCCCCGACCGGAGTGCTCAGTATCTCGAGCCAATGGATTTCTGCACATCTAACCCCGTTTCCCGACCACCCCCCACTGGAGGCTGTAGAAAGTCCGGCCTCTGCCTCGAGGGGCAAGTCTGAGGGTGTTGACACTGTTCGGCACTCGCATGAGCTCACGGTATGTGCCGGCACCGTTAGGGCACTTTCCGGAAGAGCGCAGCCCGGGAGCAGCTCTGTCTCGTTCCAATCTCTTGCAAAGAGTCGGCAAATAAGACCACAACGCTGGTTATTAGGATGACAGGGGGCTCCTTCAGAGTCCTCAGCTCTTGCGTTGCAGGGCAGTGGAGAATTTGGCGGTGGCGTGGGGAAAGGTGTTCAAGCAGCTTTGTTTTGGGAGGTGGCGAGGCTGAGGCCTTTGGAAGCATTCTCAAGACGCACAGAGAAGAACTTGGGTATGTGTGCCTCCAGGTCCGGGGGATTGTGGGGAACTAGCGCAAGCGAGAGGCATGTGGTGATTGACAGGCACCCAGTGACTGGAACCAATGAAGCGGTGTTACCGTAGAAACTCTTGGAACCCACTATCTCCGGCAGCCCAATCTGCCACAATAGGTTTAATTCGGCTAGTTAGCAAAATTGCGAATACCAATTAACGAGATCCAACACATCCGGTGGGCTCATCTGTTACTATATCAGGAAAACGCTAGCCCATCCAGGGGGCTGACGGAGATAGTGGATTCCAAAATTTTTAACAGAACTTGAAATTGATTCACCACCTCAATAGTTCACTTCACTCGGGGCTCACTCTCTTCTCTGCTTCCTAAGATACGTGCCCAGGTCTAGACCAACTAAGAGACTTGCCAGGGGAAGCATCCGGTGTCTCTACCTTGCGGAAAATCTCGCCTCGCCCACAAGGATTCACTGCCGAAGCCGACACCCGAGAACGTGCTTGGTGAGGAATCGGGTGCTCTGCCGCCCCCGGTTGGTTGAAAAAAATCCCAGAGCGGGGCCACGTGCTGTCAATCATCGAGCCCACGCATGGATAAGGAATCGTGTGCCACCGGAGCCAGAGGGCCCTTCTATAGATCTCCCCAAACCAACTTTTGTTTCAGCATTCTTTGAGCCATACTACAACTGCACACCGTTGTCCAAGGTTTCGCTCTCCCAAAATCCTCATTTTCCCGGACGATTTTTCAAGATTTGCTAGAGATACAGAGATCGAGACCTCAGTGCCGGCTGGGATGGAGATCCAAAAACCTCTAACACCTGTTCACATAGAAAATATATTCGGTGCCCCGGATTTTTACCTCCCCCCTAGCCCAAAACCTAACATTACGCTACTCAGAAGAATGGCTAATATCATACCACGAGCGGTCTATTAGGTTTATGAGGATACCGTTCATGTGTTGCATAACGCTGGAAAGTGGCAGGCTCAGAGGTCAAAATAAGGCGTGAGTCAGGATTCTTCACAGAGTAACCCTTCTCGGTTAGTTGTTTCCTTTAAGCTAATGCCGGTACGGTAGGCTACGATAGCAAAAATCTCAAAAGAGACATTACGAGTACTCTAAACACTACCCCTTACTCAAGCGAGCTCGCGTGTTACGCCACACTTTATTTCGACCTCTTAGCGTGAAAACTAGCTTCACCGGTTTATGCGGTACTTTTTCCGTAGGGATCACAAGTTGTATTTTCCGAAGGTGTTAGACCGAGCTTCTGTGATGTGTTGCGCTTTTTTGTTCCAAATGAGAAATCTGCCGGTGACATGGTGAGGAGGGCTCAGAAACACTATCATACTATTTTCTAAAATTTCCAGCCCATCCCTCGTGCGCTTGTTCGCTAGCTGAACCTCCTCTAGACCTTGGATGGAATGCCGTAAACTCTTGGTAAAACTCGACCCTCCGCTGTTCTTCCTAAGGTACCGGTAGCCACTTCCTCTCTTAAGGCCTAACCCTGTGGAAAATGAACTCCACTAGGGATAGCTGCTGTCATACAGTGAATAGCGGCAGATCGAGTTTACCCAGAACAACCGCAGTTGCGAGCATGCTGCTCAATTATCACTCGATCCTTGATCTCCCTTGAAAGGGATTTAGTTCAGCATTTCACTCTCCCGGATTTTCTATTGTCCCGGATGGCCCGTTCTGGATCTCGATCAACGGGAGCCGGCCGTGCTCACCGCAGCCCAAGGGAGGGATAACGAGTATAATTAGTCCATGCCGGAGAAAACCTGAGCGGAGCAGTGAAATCGAGTCGGTCACAGACTCCCAACCTTAGTGCTCAGATGTAGGAGAAGCCAATCCTCTAGGGCCACTACTGACGGGGGGGTGGGGTGGTTGTTTACCTCAATCACCAGGAAAGCAGTCCATCGAATTGTCTTTGATTACGCAGGCTAAGATCGGGTACCAATCGGAATCCATGAATCCTGACCTCTCCGGAAATCCCGGTGGCCTACCCCCAGTGCAGCCTAGCTAACAAGGCCTCACTCGAGACCTCGAGTGTCGGCACTTGCTCCCATTGGCGTCGCCTCACTGCAGTTTTTGGCTCGCTGTAGTGTTTTCATTCGTCCCGGCATTAAATTTCCCCTCTCCCACTCTCGCCTCCCTCCCGTCTCTCCAGTGTTTTCATGTCCCCGGTGGGCGGTGGAGACTGCTCCCATCAAGCAAGAAAGAAAGCGTAATAGAGGGCTTGCACGGTCTAACTCGGGCGGGAGGCATCAACACTCTTGCTGGTGGTTGTTGACTGTATCAAAGTGAATTGTTCCTTGATACTACCGTATGCCAACACAGCCCAGCTCTCTCCCCCCAAACTTTCAATGTTGAGTCGTGTGCATATACCAACGACATTACCAGATGACCCAGACTGTACAGTTTTTTTTTTTTTCTCCTGAAAGGCAATACCGCACATCAAGGGAAGGATCAATGGGAACTCCTTAAGGTCTCCATGTAGCTTGGAGCAATTTGCTCCATTTGTAGCTGGCCTTGCGCCCGCAGCGCGATAACATCCATGTCCAGATGATGTGCAGTTTTCGCAATTAGTTTTTCATGCGTCAGTACAGTACTGAATAAGACCGGGTCCGGTGGACCTGGGAAGAGCCATTATGTCAGAATCACAAAATGTGAGTTGCAACTAGACGTTGGCATACTATAGTTCGAAATAGGTATTATCATAATATTAAGTGTACTGTGGAGGCAAAAGTCTGTTTATTTGTTTTTATGATGTCCTGAGTTGTGTGTCCTGTATCTTTTTATTGTGTTAGGGTTTTGCATGCTAGTTAGGGTTATGACAGTGAAAAATTTTCCTGGACAGAAGGCAGAGAGATGTAGATAAGGGGCTCTTCCCCACCTTTTCCTGAGAGACAAGTGAGAGTGTGTTTGTGTGTACACAACATGAGAGTGCAGAACAACAGAACTGGACAACTATCAAAGCACAGCTTGTGAACGAAATCGGAAATTGGAAAAACGTTTGCACGAATCAGAAAGACTATGGTATTTGGAAGTGGAGGAATTGTGAGTCGAGAACAGCCGAAGGATTGTGCTGTTATTCCGTTTCTTCATCCATCTAGGTATCTCCTGTCTTTTGTTTCTTGAGTGTGATAAGTGAACCTTCTTTTTTGTTTCTTTTTGTGGATTGAACCCAGCCCGGATCAGTCCTTTTCAGTACGTACAGTACACTACTCAAAAAAAGTGTGTCCGGTCGCCATCTGAAAGGAGATCACACTCCCTATTAACAGTTAAGTTAGTAGGTTCTGTGAGTACATTGTGCAAGATGTATGCAATGATGGACACTTGCGAATTTTTCATCACCCTCCACACAAGACACAACTACTTTATCCATCTATCGCTCGCAGCCGAAATCCACCGGGCATACCGGTGATAACTCTGCCTTTCCGGGTTCATTCCAATTTCTTCCCCCACCATTTCTCGTAGAATCCCGGTGGCGAAGGCAAAATGGACCGGTACGATGGGGCTTGGGGTTAGGTTCTATCGGGTGGGCCTTTTCCACTCTCGGCACCGATGGTCTTCCCAACCGAGGTGGAAAGCATGATACTGCCCGGGTACTCTAGCCGGAATTGATATTTTAGCAATCTTGGGCGCATTCGTCATTCCCAATTTCTACAACTGGCAGCCGGCCATATGCCGCCCGCTGAAGCCAGTCGACCTTTTTCACATGTTGAATATATCTAGGAGACTTGGGAGGTTTACCGTGGTAACCGGAGGGGACTTGAGTTTAGATACGATATGGAAATTTGAATGCTCGAATGCTATAGGCACTCTACGATGCCTTAGGATCCAGTTAAGGGTCTTACCAAGCCCAACCATTACTAAACAGAGTGAGAGTGCGCCGGTATGTGGTTTTAACACATCACCGCACAATACCCGTGTTGGACCCGGGCAGGATAAATCGCAAAGCGGTATAAGGAGCGGACTGGAATTAGTTTGGCCAGCGTAGACGAACAGTGGGAAAGGTATAATTTAGCCGGAAATTTCGTTCTCACGTCTGGCGTCTTCCCTAAACCAGCAGTAAAAGCAGGAGTACAAGCAAACCATGGTGAAAGTATCCTGATCCTTCAATCGATCACTGCACGTCTCCCATCTGCTCCATGCATGTCCCCATTTCCCCAGAAACACCCGCGATGATAATAAAGAAAAGCCACTCACGGAGATACTTCTCGGCAAATCATGATGACTCCAGAGCAAAAGAACCGCCTCCAACATTCCGGAAATCTCCGCTATCAGCCACAACCCACTGCCCTTCGCCAGCAACTTCCACAACTCCAATAACATGCGCAGTCGTTAAACTTTCCTTTCGCGAGGAATAAGACTATTTGGCTTAGTGCATAAAGTGGATTGATCTAAGGCTCCCGGGGCCAGTTACCCGGACACCTCACCCTTCCTGCCATTGACTCACGGAGGAGCCATCGGAATCGCAGTCACCAGTAGCTGTTGGCCGCAATCCCGCGTATAAACCCGTACTATATAGTTATGCAGGTTTTCTTCCTCACCAACAGCATTCGTTCAGTGGGAAAGCCCTCCAAAAATCACAGAAATACGCACAAAGGTCAAGGTACATAGAGTAGTATTCTAAGAAATGAAAAACGATAATCCGAAACTCCAATTGATTCCCCCTTCCCCCAAATCCACCTTCCAAAGAACCACCCCAACTGACGAACCCCATACATTACCTGGTCCTTACTCGGCACTTCGAAAACGCTATCCAACTCTTCCAGCGTGCGATTCCTAGTTTCAGGGACGAACAGGAGAATGAGAACGAACCCCACAACATTCAGTGCAGCATACACCCCGAACGCGGCCGACTCCATCGAATCGTGGATCGGCGGCCATGTGATCGTCAGTAGCCAGTTGAAGAACCAGGTCACGGCGGTGGCAATGGCCATGCCTACGTCGCGGATGTACAGGGGTTAGCATTCCACTGAGCAGACGAAAGGGACAGGGCCTTCGCCCGGGGAATAGACTGCTGCGAAGAGGTGCTGTGGTTCTTTTTGTCAGCGAGTGATTATTGATGATTGCACAGGGGCAGAACCATTCCGATGAGACTTAGTGGCGGCCCATCCTTCCCGTTGCGTATGTCTCCCGGGAAGGATGTTATCAGCATACATAGCGCCATCAGCGGGAATGTGAACAGGAGTAGGTTTCGCCGGCCGAAGGTGTCTATCGTGCGCACGGCCGGGAGTGCGAATAGGAAGTTGATGATGCCGAAACCCATGCGACCCAGGAGTGCGCGGCGGATGCTCTTGTAGCTGGTTCCAGTGCCCTTGAGGGCTTCGGAGGAATGCCTTTTTTTACTAGCGTTATTACCTTGTACGGATTAAGGGCGGGACAAAAGATGTTTACACACATATGCCAAGATGCCGACACCGCAAAATTGTTGCATAATCATTATTACGAGCGATGCCTGCAGTGCATGACTATTTCGCGGGATCGTGATGACTTCTACGGGGCGGTTGCGACGATTTAAGATTTCTCTCTCGGCCTCCAGAAGGACATCGATGTATATCAGGTCTCGCGCGGCTTGGACCTCCGAGTGGCGGAGGCAAATCAGTGAATCAAAGGCTAACTTGTAGTTCCCCTTTTTGATGTACCAGCTATTCTTTCCCTTTAGCTGGCTGATTATGCAGGTAGTGTACGCGCGGGGGGGGGGGTGTATTTACTGAGGTGATTCAACGCTGAAGAATATGAGCGCGCAAACGACTAACGGAAGGAACATGGGACTAGCGGTCAATAGGCGCCAGTTTATACTCTTTTTTTCGCCCTAATTAGCCCCGTCCTTCCCAATGAGGGGATGCGAATACGAATACATACACAGCTGTAAGTCAGCAAATTCCCCAGCTCCTCCGAGCACACCGACTGATTCGTACTACCACCAACGTCGAATAACGCTACGCCCATCACCAGCCCCAGCGCTATCCCGAAGGCCGTCCACATCTGCCACATCATTACCAATCCACCGCGGATAGTCGGGGGAGCGCATTCCGACGCATACACTGGGATCGTTGCACTCTTCGGCCCAATTCCAAGACCTTACTTGCTCATCAGTATGGTCTCCGGGAAATGGGTAGAGCAGCGAGCGAACCAAGCAGGAACCTTGCCACCAACATCTGCTGCCATGTCTGCGTGGGGCCTTGGCCGAGGCAAGTTACCAAGCTAATCAAGCATGAGATGAAAATTGTGCCGCGGCGGCTAAAATAGTGGTTTAGGGGTTCGATGAGCCTCTCTTTTTGTGAGCGCCGGCAAAGTGAGTTGAGTTATTCCCAGGGCAATGCACAAACCAACACCCAATCACAGCGCAGCATAGATACGGCACTGAGTTTACAAGGCCGTAAAGCCATCTGTTGTCTGCTATCTCGAAGGCCTTCTTATAGAAGGTATTTGCTGTTGGAAATCGCGAGATGCTGCTCGACATGCTCGCGCGATAACTCGTTTTCTAGGAGCGCATTTTGCCTACGGGCGCATTTTGGCTTTTCAAACACGTTCAGCCTTCGGGCGTAGTTTAGCTTTTTCGGGAAAGCATTCAGAATGCAGGAATGCGCGGAGGTATTGGATTAATGTATGCGGGCCGGACAGAATGTATGGAAAAGCGCGAAGGCTGTAAGGAGAGCCGGAAAGTTGGATGCCCGGAGACTGAAGAGTGGAATTCTTTGTCTTTCCTTTGTTAGCATGGTAGTCAAAGCAAAGGGAAGGGGAGACACACCCGGGTGATAGGATAGGAGGATATGATTGTTATTGCTGTTGATATATACTCCTGTCTTTACCGTTCGTTGATGTTCCAGTAGTAGCGAGCGGGGAGCGGAGAGAAGAGAAGGGTTTTCACCTACCTGTGTGCGATCGTTTCTTGAGTCAGCCCTTGGCGTTTCGTTTCGTTCCTACCGAGTGATAGTTTATGACCGCGGGCGCTTAAAATTTGCTATCGACAAATGTGGGTTGGGTGGGGGAGAGGCTCCTCTTGGAATCTGTGGGGATATATGGCGAACGAACCTCCATTGACCGCCGTTCCAAAGAACAAAAAGAATGCCGATCACATGTTAGCACAGCCATCATCTGCACACTCGGCAATTCAACGATAGTACATTGCTCGGTCTGTTTATTCGAGTTCTTACAGTATTTAGAGTTGGGACGAGAGAAAAACTAGTTATTGGTTCTGATATGTGACTGACTAAACCCAGCCCTTGGTTTCTCTTGAACAGATTAACATGAACTTCCGCCTCCAGATTTTCTCGAGTACCGCCATTTCCTCGACATCAGGGTCCATGGTCATCGTATCCATGTTTGCACCTTTCTTATCGCAAAGGCTGAATAAACATATTTGATTCATCAGTGGCATACATATACACCCCTATGATCGATCAGTCTCAAGATACGGAGTATCTGTTAGCTACCGTTCTGATCCCTTTTTCGTTCACAAGTCCATTGTGAGTATAGTGAGGAGGTTACTTATTTTTAAGCGCCCGCAGTCATAAACTATCACTCAGCAGGAACGAAACGAAATGCCAAGGGCTGACTCAGGAAACGATCGCACAAACACAGGTAGGTGAAAACTCTTCTCTTTGCTCTGCTGGCTCGCTGCTCCTTCAACTAACGGTAAAGACAGGAGTATACCGTAAGAACTGGAATAATTGGATGGTGTGCTGAGCGGTCAAAATAGGGTATGTTTTGCCAAGGGCTCAGGATGTCAGTCACTCAATATGGGTTTCACTGACTCTTGGTATCTATTTATAGTGAAAATTGTCATCCTCTATACAGTCTTGAGCTTCATCATCATCATCTCCAACATTGAGATCTCCTATCTCTGGTTCCCTCCCCCTCCCATGTTCAAGCCGTTCTACAAGAGAGCTGCTTGCTAACCCTTTAATAGATAATTCATGATCCTCACTCCTATCAATAGGCAGTGAGAGACCAACAATACAAAAATAATGGTGAACCACCTTCACTCTTTCCTATGAAAACCTCTCCCAGGCCTTTCCACCAGCTCAGGTAATCACAATCCTTCAATGGCCAATCACGCTTCCAGTGAGTCTTCCTCCTCCCGTTAATATACTCTCCTCCTCATCTTCAATTTCTCCTAAATGCTGATCTATCACTTCCAGTTTGATATCCATATTAGCTATGTCCCCTGCTCTATTGATTATATGAATACAGCTAACCCTGAACAGATTCTTGAATGGTTAATTGATGGAGAGGTTGAGGGGTTGTACTAGTCCAGTACAACCTCTGGGTATTACACTCAGTGTAATATTGTAAGCTCAGAAGGTATTGAGTTCCTTCTCTGTTTGGTATCTAAAGAAGAGGTCAATTGCCAGCAATGTTGGTTGACCATTGAGGGTAGGAATAAGCTGCTCATCGAACCACTCTACTATATTAGTTGAGTTGGCATAAGCAGTAGGATTGAACTTGACAATAATACAATTATCATATTGTTGTTTCTTTATCTGGAATGTAGCTCCAATGCCCTTGCTATGAAAGAAAATTAATAGCTTCACTTAGAGAATACCATGTGCAAAGACTGTAGGTTGTACTGTCCCTTGTCTTTTATCACATTCTGACTGTTAGGCAGTAGCCGACTCTAAGGTCAAGCGAGTCTGGACTAAGGCCCGATACGTGATGAAGTGATTACTAGGAAGGCTCACTCAAGATGTCAACAGGAAGCGTAAAAGTGTATCCTAGAACGAATATATTGATAAGATCTCTTCTCCGTCACTGATGATCGGTAAAGCGTGGGAGGCACCTCAACATTTCTATTCAGTGTCTGGGTGATCGCGGCCTATCTATTCCTCCCACTTTTCCTCCGTGCGAACTTTGTAGACCCTGAAAATCTTTACCCCGCTTGACTCTGATTTCCTCGAACAGCGGGGAGGGTGTCCTACCCCTCTCCACACTGCATCAGTACTAATCTTAGCCACTTCAACCTCTTCACTGTGGCAAGCGGTTACTGGTCCTTTCTCTGCATATGGAGTGATCAGCTCCGGTGACAGACTTATCACTGCAGGTGGATTTCCCATCCATCTGCATCAACCCGCAGGAAACATGTTCCTATCATATCGCGCCAATGGCGGTCAGGCCTGGTTGCACTCAGGGTTGATCTCTTCACGCGGTAGGCCCTCAACTGACTCTACCTTGTCATCCTTTTGGGTGTAGCTGAGCGATCATCTCTTGCGCGTCGTTCCCTCATCAGGATTTCCCTCCATATTCCTCCACCACTGGACTTGAAATTCAGTCTTACTGCCCTCTTGGCAGCCAGCGACTCCTATCGGAGTAGCCGACCTCCCCCCGATTGGCATCCATCCATTAGCGCAGTTGAGGGATCTTTGCATGCGTTTATCTCCACAACCAACCTACCCACTTAGTTCATTCAACCTTGTCAGGATAGCCGAGAGTCCTTTCTTGAAGACTCAGTGAAAACCCCTCGGTCAGCGACCTTCGGTGGTGGCGTAAATGAGGGTTTTGTGCCGCTGTCGTATTGGTAGAAATTAACTCATTCTCCAACTACTCCGGTGGACCCTGGGATCGAACACGTGACCTTTTGCCAATGATCACGTGACATGCCCATTACGCTATGCCAGTTCATCTTATGTGTAACACTAACCTACTAGGATGAAGCCTGATAGTTTTGTCTCTAATCAAATTGTAGGTTCATCCCTCTAAGTATTCAAATAGATTAAGTGTTTATTCTATATTACAAATATTTTCTAATTGGTATTTCTCTACTCTAACTAGAGCGCTCTGCCCTATTTCTCCCAGGTCCATCGAATTGTTTGTGTAGGATTGTGAGTTTTGATGGTCAAATCTTAACCAGTTAAGTATTACTCCTTCAAACTCAGCTGAAAGCTTACTTGCTTTGTTAGTTACAAATTGAAGACTAATTTGATGCCAACTAAGATACCCTCTGAACCATCTATTGGGGAGGATAAAGTGCTTTGGCTTTCTTTCTGGAGAGTATTTTAAAAAAAGCTTCTTACTAACTCTTCTAAACCACCCTCATTATACAGGTTGGCCAATTTCCCTTCACTCTTGAAACTACTCAAATAGCTTCTTCTTCATCACTGGCCAACTTCTCCCTATTTCCCCTCCTGGAGCATGTTGCTGACTACCATTTAGCGATAGAAACTTTCCTTCCTTTTTCTCCTTTCTCCAATGTGAAAGGTTTGCTACCGGAATCTTAAACTATTGAGCAACCTGCTTGCGACTAAGTTCTCTTTGCTTGGTTAGACCATAATGGACTTTGCTCTCCTCCTAATATGACAGAATACATAGTTTATAACTAACAGTATATGACCAATAGGGGTTTTTGGCAAGCTTCTTGGACTTATAAAGGACCTCGCTAAGTGGTTTTTGCTTCAGCGCATTTTTTTTCTTTATACCAGCATAAAATCTATCTGCTGGAAGTGGTGGGTAGTTAGTCTAAACTCAAATTTGACTGCAAGATTGGGAAGGCATTCGGGAACTGGCAGTAGTGTTTATCTCTTTTGCTCACTTTGTATGTAGCAGTAAAAATAAAGCTTTTCCTGTTGAAGATTATTGTTCTCAGATGTGTAACAACCCAGTATACATGAGCTACGGCAGTCAGAACCTACACCCATTGAGGCAGTCAGGAGGCGAACTGGTAGGTACTAGCAGGCAAGTAAGTACTTGATCTACGGAGACCCAATGGCCTGGGCTGCGAGATGAACGGAATTAGCTGGCCGGGTACTTAGGTACCTGGATACACCCGGGAGCAGTGTCAGCATACTTAGGGACCGCTGAAGTGGCAGTTACTCAGCTAAGCCAAGTAACTGAAGACAGGTCAGAAGTGTCTATCTTGGGCAACAGAATAGACAGGATACCTGAGAAAAGTCATCTTGTCCACCGGACAAGGTTACCCTACCCTCAAGATCGGGTTACCCTGCCATGCAGCTCGGGTTACCCTGTCTAAAGTCCTGACCTACCTGATCTTTCAATACAAAGTCTTTCAGGCGGTTCGGAAAAAATGACTGGAATGTTTGTCACACGAAGCCATCCATAATACTGGAATCTGGGGTTCCGGAAGATGCTATTGGGCAAGCTACGCAGCTCCAAAGAAGCTGTAAATGGGGGACATTATTCCTATCATACCCCTCTGGCCCCGCCTTGAGGGCCTGACGTCATGGGCAACCTGTTGTGTAGTTGTGTACAGTCTGGCAAGGAAGGATCTTGGGTGATATGCGTGCAATACCATATACGTCGCTGCTGTCTGGTCAACTGTAAGCTATTCGCAGGATATACAAGGGGGCATAGGGTGGAAGGTGGAGTACCTCCTCCAAGTTGTTCAGAGTAAAACAGACCAAAGCTAACGGAGTTAATGGGTATTAACCGTGGTGGTCCCAAAGGTAGTCCCGGGTGGTGCCAGGGTGACCGGGAGAGTTTTACACCTACCAAGCCCTAAAGTGTCCCCAACTCCATAGGCTCTGAAAGGGAAGTGTAGAGACACCAAAAGCATGATTCCTACAGTCGTGTCCGTTAAATAATTACACCCCTGCCCGGCAACGGTGCAATGACACCTCTCCCCCACCTCATCACCCACCATGGCACCACCACATACCCGAAGAGAAAAAGAAGACAGGAATCAGCAAATCTATGCCCTGCATAAGTATACCAATATGGGTTATAATAAAATAGCTAAGGCTATTGGGGTCTGCAAGGAGACTGTTGCCAAGGTTGTCCAAAGAGCCAATTCAAGAGGGGGAAACACCCATTATGCTTCCAAGAAAGGCCGACCCACCAAGATTACGGACACCAAAAGAAGAGCGGTAGAGGCAATTATTGATGCTGAGCCTCATTTAGCATTACACGACATTACCCAAAAAGCGAATATTGGCCTTGGCAGAACCACTATAGATAAGATCATATCTGAAGCTGGTTTCAGGCTTCTGATACCTAGGAAAAAGCCTTTTTGGAGGAAAGGACAAAAGGAGAAGAGAAAGGAGTTTGCTAGGAGAAGGAAGAACTGGAAAGGGGCATGGAATTGGGTTGTCTTTGTTGATGAAGCCACTATTATTTATGATCCAAATCCGGCTAGGAGGAGGGTCAGAGTAAGAGCTGGTGAAGAGTTGGAAGAAAAAAACTTAAAGCCTAGCTTTAAGTCTGGGAGGACTAGTATTGGGGTGTATGCTGCAATCATGAAGGGTGGCAGGACTGAGTTAATTCTTGTGAGAAAGAGGGGGGAGGAGGAAAGGACCAGCAAAAGAGACAGACTTGGCCTCAATTCCCACCAATATGCAACTGAAATCCACCAGCCATACCTCATCCCTTTTATAGAAGGTCTGGATAGACCTTCTGACAACATCTACCTAGCTGCAGACAATGCCTCCTGGCATGGTGGTGAGGAAAATCGAAAATTGGAGGCAGACTGTGGTTACAAAAAACTTCCTTGGCCACCCAACTCACCAGATCTCAATCCTATTGAGAACACCTGGGCTCTACTCAAAAGAGCCCTTACCAAGCGATTCTCCAGACTGGAGAGAAGGCCTCATAGTGCTGCTGAATTATTTCAGGCAGCAAAGGAGGAGTGGGATTTAATTCCCCAAGGGACATTGGATGCTTGGATAGAGAGGATGCCTGAGAGAATTCAGGCTGTTTTGGATGCAGATGGGGGTCACACAAAATGGTAGCAGGATTTCTTTGGAGCTTATGATATTTACTTTCATCTATTTCTTAATTGAATTTGTATCTTTTTTTTTTTTGTTGTTTAATTTGTTGATTGTTGTTGTCATGGTTGTTGCCCGGGGGTGTAATTATTTAACGGACACGACTGTACCACAGGTAAAGGGGATCTGAGGTAGTGGTCATGGGTAGCGGCCATTGGATCACTCCCGGACTACCTTATCGTGCGGCAGACACCAGAAGCCCGAGAATCATAAATAGTAGATAGATAAACCACTCACGGTAGCTTTCGGGTCAAGCAGAGATCAATGCATATGGGAAGGGTGTTATAGGTAGTCCAGTTCATCAGGTGTCTTGACTGTTAGCCACTGGTAAGACACTGATACGAGGAAGTTTTCACTCTGGCAAGCAAAATGGAAATGCACTGCAGAAACGATAACCGCATAAGGTGAACGCCGACTAGAGTATGTCGACACATGCACGCCTGAAGGGTGTGCCAGGAGACGTGTCAGACCACCCTTAGCGGAGACCGGTGTACTCAAATAGTTGAAGTAAACTGATGGGGGAGTTTCTGGTATAAGATAAAACTACCTGAAAGTCTATGCGAGAACTCTCCTACTCAAACAATCAATCCTCTCAAGACCTTAATTGAGTGAAGCGTCAGGCTTAACAATATTAAGTTTTGCCATTTACTTTACTCTTACATCTGTGTGAACTTTTGGCAATAAGTTTGAAGTTGTTTGGTGCGGTCACAACCTTGGGATCCATCTTCCTAGTGGTGCCCCCATTACAAGATGTGATTTGTTTACATTTTTTCTACTCCTTGATGCGATCACTCAGTATCCTATATGTGAGGTTGGAGGTTTCTGATTTCTGTCTTGGTTTTAGTTTTGAAAAACACCTCTAAGACACTAATTTCTGTCTGACCGGGGTTTACACCTTATTTTGACTGCCTAGCACACCGTCCAATTATTCCAGTTCTCACGGTATATCTACAACAAAACAATCCTATCCTCCCATCCAGGTGTGTCCCCCACTCCCTTTGTAAACTCCAAAGCTAACAAAGGAAAGACAAAATCCCACTATCCATCCTCTGGGCATCCAACTCTCCAGCCCATCCTACGGCCTTACTATGGCATTCGCACATTGCCATACATTCTGTCCGGCCTTCCCTACTGGCTTTGCGCCCTTCCATACATCCACGCGTTCCTGCATTCCGAATGCTTTCCCGAAAAGCTAAACTACGCCCGAAGGCTAAACGCGCCCGAAAAGCCAAAATGCGCTCCCAGAAAATGATCCGAACAAAGAACTATCGCGCGAGCATGCCGAGCCGCACCTCGCGATTTCCAACACTTATTAACGCCATCATTAAGCTGATTCCTGGACCGCCCCACTCACCTCGCCAAGGCGGTGTCTGGTCTCCTCTTACCCGCCCCTGGACCCTAGAATATCGCCAACGCACTATGTCTGCCTGCAGGCTGCAGAGGCGAATTTGTACTTCCATATCTCAAGGCTTGAGCAAGCGTATTGTACGGCAAATCAAGTTCCACATTAGATATTCATAGAATCCTCGTTTATCCTAACTACATAGCGGAACTAGCCCTCCCAATAAGTGCCCTAATCCCGCAAGGCCCACCACCTAGGCAGCGGCAGGGCCGTTTCTCTCGCAGCACAGCATGGACGCACAGGGAATAGCCATGCAGCTTACCAGTTGCTGCATGATTAATGGGTAGTCTGGGGTTTGGTGGCTCGGCGTGCGAGAGTCCCCTCAAGCCATCTGGACCCTACTGTAATCAATAATTAGAAACCCGATCTCCTAGCTGGATGCACTATCCGGCTCTAGCACCTGCGGCATTCCTCTTAACAGACCAGCACAATCGCCCTCCCAATCCGCAGGACTAGATTTGTTTTTCTACCTCTGCTCCTTCGCCTACCGGTACCGTACTTGGGCTTCGCACTCACCATGTACCATACGCAGGGTTGGCACTCGGCAGGTGCGCGTGGCGGTATACGGCAGAGTTACAAAAAAGCATGTAATACTGTCGAACGTCCGCTTGTTTGACCACCCGGAGGAAGACTTATAGGCTACCGCAACAAAAAGAAAAGAGTGAAAAATGAGACATTGGGCTTTGGAGTTCTGATCGCAGCGTTTTCGTATCTCAAGCCAATCGAGTTTCACTTTTCTAACCCCATTTCGCGATCCCCCTCCGCTGTAGGCTGTTGAGTGCCCGGTCTGTGCCTAGAGGGACAAGTCAGAGTATATTCTGTGCGGCGCCCGCGCGACCTCACGGTATATGCCGAAGCTGCTACGGCACTTTCCGGAAAAAAGTAGCCCGGGGGTAACTCCGCCTCTTTCCAACCTGTTGCGAATAAGAAGGAAACGCTAGATATTAGGATGGTGGGGGGCTCCATCCGGGTCCTTGGACAATGCTTTGCAAATCAGTGCGGAGAGAATTTGGTGGTGGGGAAAGCGGTCTAGGTGGCCTTGTTTTGGGAGGTGACGAGGCTGAGGCCGTTGGAAGCATTACCGAGACACTTGGAGAAGGGCTTGGGTATGTATGCCTCCTAGTCTCGAGGGCCGTGGGGAATTAACACACAACCCAGATAGACTGCGGGCAGGTAACAATTGAAGGGTGCTCAGTGACCTGGAACAATGGGGCGGTATTATTTGAAACTGATTCCTCACCCCAAGAGTTCACTTCATTCGGGACTCACTCTCTTCCCTGTTTCCTGGGATAAGCGCCCAAAACGAGACTAATTAAAAGACGCACTGGGGGAAAAATCAGGTCTCTTTACCCCGCGGGAAATATCTCGTCACCCACAGAAATTCACTCCCAAAGCCGATACCTAAAAACATACTTGGCGAGGAATCTGGTGCTCCGTCACCCCGGATTGATCACAGGATCCTTGAACGAGACGAGACCAAATCCTGTCAATCTCCAAATTCATACCTGTGTAAGGAATCCTGTGCCGCCCAGGCCCGAGGGCCTCTCCATAGACCTCCTCAATCTGCCTTTTGTTTTTTTTTTGGCACTATTTGGGCCATGCTACAGCCGCATCCTGTTGTCACATATTTCATTTTCCCGGATCCTTCATTGTCCTTAACAATTTTTCAAGACATGTTAATGATACATAGATATACAATCCACTGCTCGGCATTGTGGGTCTTACAGCATAGGATGGAAACCCAAAACCTCTAACCCCTGCATGCATAGAAAATATATCTGCTTCCCTAGATTTCCATATTATCCTAGCCCAAAACATAACATTATACGTGTTTGGAGACATGATTGATATCATACCATGAGTGGTCCATCAGGTCTACTGGTAGGGGGATACTGCTCTTATTGCATAAGGTTGGAAGGAAGCATGCTAAGAGGTCAAAATGGTAATATGTACACATGTTCCTGTAATATTGTACTACTTACAGTGGACAATATAGTTTCCTTTGTTGGTTATATTAGGTTTTCTTTATTTGGAATTGCTTGCATTTGCTTATATGTGTTTCTTATTGACCCACTTGGGTGCCGGTATGATCATGACTAGTTAGTTGTTTGATTTGTTATAATTTATGTTTTGGGTATTTATAGGATGGAATAGTCATGTATTCCAGTCAGGAGAAGGCTTAGACTTTCAGGCTGGATCTCAAAACTCCAGTAAGAAGCAGACTTGCTGGTAATGATTAAGATTGCAGGAATCTCTAACTCAGAGGCTAGTAATGGAATTCCTGTATTTAAAGAGGAGTCTCTCTGACTAGAAGAGAGACACTTCAAACAGACATCTAGAGAAGAATATACTTGGTTGAACAGCAATCTTATGGTGCCTCCTCTCCTCTATTGTAATACAACTTGTACAGGCTACTGCCTGTTATAAAAATAAGCTGAGCCAGGATCCTTCACAGAGTAACCCTTCTCAGTTAGTTGTTTCCTTTAAACAAATACAGCATTGTGGAATAAATCTTGAAAAAAAAAAACTCCACCTGGTAAATATTTGTAAAAATTCTAACCCTCAATGCTACCCCCTGCTCTTGCATCATATGCCGCACTCTCTTTTGACCTCTTAGCGTGAAAACGGGTTTAATGATTTATGCGGTACTTATGGCATGGAAAGTAGAAGTCGTATCTTTGCAAGACCAAGTTTCTGTAATTTGTTGGGCGTTTTGGTCCAATAAGTGAGATGTGTGAGTGACATAGAGAACTCCGAAACATTACTGGACCGTTTATAATAGTTTTTAGCTCATTTCTCGTACCTCTTGTTTCCCTGCTCCGCCCCCCGATTAGACCTTATATAGAATGGTTGCAGGTTATCATATTGCTGCTCAATTATCACCCGGAGAGTATTTTATCTGGCATTTCACTCACCCGGATCTTTCGCTCTCCCAGATAGCCCAGTCAGGATTTCCACCATCCGGGGTGACGAGGTGCGAATGCAATTCATTGGCTCTAGTGCTCTTAGCTTAGATCCATACCTTAAAAGGCGCTGAGACATCCCACTAACAGCAATCCTCGATCACAATGAGATCCTAGTGGAATATCGATGATACCTGAGCGTTGCGAGTGTTACCCAATGTCCACTATTATCTTCACCAGTGCTTAAAATTTACTCTCCAACTGGTCATCTCACATTGGCCCCCGGACTTGACAATTATGTTGTATGGCAGGCGAGTAACATACAGTACTACCAGAGATTTCAAGAGGCCCATGGCGATCTACGTGCGCATTGGTAATCACATCGCGCAGTTTGGTCATCCTGAACTCCAGAGAATTCTGGCTAGCATTGTCATATTCGAACAGGCTCAAGGATCCGTAGTGAGGAAAGAAAGAAGGAAGACAGGAGTAAATCAAGCAATTGGAGTTTGTTGCTGCTGAAGGGGTTTCTGTTCATCTCGGGGGTCGATCTTTCACCTTTTTGACCACTTGTTCTCTTCAGCTGCAGTCTAAGTAGTTTTGCTTACAGCCCAGTTCTAGGCAGCTGTCGAATATTTAGTCCCCATCTGAGAAATACCTGCACCTGGTGACTGCTGGTTGGGCTTGAGTGCTTGAGAATACTTTAGTGGATGATCGGGTCTCTCATAACACTATACTATCCCTCTTGCCGAATACCTACCAAAGAACGCCGGATAAGAAAGCGTCCAACAGTATAGTAACCAACCTGTGAAGTAGGGATGTTGCCTATAGGAATAGCTGATTGCCCCTAGCGTGTCGGGAGTGACCTCCAGAGCCATTGGTAGCTGCAGTAGGATACTAATTCGGCCATGGATGATGGCAGGAGTCCCCAGATGGGTTATGCCCAGGTAACAAATCAATAAATCAGCCCCAGCGGGCGCATCGCAGATCCTACCTACAAAACCCAAAATAATGCCTATGCAATCCATGATAACTATATAAGATTCTTTTAGAATAATGGGCAAGGTATAGGCTGGATCTCAGTTCCATTAATGTCAAGATAGGGGTGCGCCTGGCGCCAAATTACACATTGCGACTAGAGGGAAAAATGAGTATAATCAATCCACAGCAGAGGGAACCCAAGAGAAACAATTGAATTACGCTAGTTACCGACTCCCAATCTTAGTTGCCCAGGTACAGGAGCATCAAGCCCCGAGAACAGCCACCTACAAGGAGAGTAAGGGTGATCGTCTACTTCAATAATTGGGCAAGCGCTGTATCTAATTGTATTTAATTCCTCGGATGAGGTCAAATATGAACTGGGGTCTATGAATCCTCACCTCCCCGAGACCCCCGGTGGGGCCTACTTTCTGTTCAGCTCAGGCTAGCAAAGTCTCACTCGAGACCTTGAACACCGGCACTTGCCCCGTAAGCGTTGTCTCACTCCGGTGTTTTGCTCAAGTACAGTTTTTGCTCGTTCAGGCACCATAAGTAAAGTTTCCTTTCTTCCTTGCTTCCCTCCCGCTACGTTTTTGGCAGGTGGTGTGGGACTACTCCCATTAATCAAGAAAGAAAGCACAACAGAGGGCTTACCAGTCTAGCATACAGTAGGAGGGAGTTATCAATATTCTTGGCGGAAGTTGTGACTTGTATCAAAACCGATGAAACCGCACGATAAACATCATCCTTGTTAAATTGGGCTCCCCAAAGAGGCCATGAAGTGGCCAACCTTTGAGTATCCTGAATCCAATCTGGTTAGGGTCATACCAAAGGAGCAAAGCTACAAAATTATAGCCTCATGAATGAATAAACGGATGGATAAATTTGGTATTTTGGGCCATCAATTCCGAGTCCAATGTGATACTTTTTACATCTCAGCTGGGGTCCATGCTTTATCATTCCTTGTCATTAAAGTATGCCAACACCGCCAAGCTCACTCTGGGCGAACCCCTAATATTGAGTCCTTTGCATAGCAGTGACCCCACAAGTTAATTCAGAGAGCATGCGGTTTTTCTTTTTTTTTCCTATTTTCGTTTTTTGAACGATAGTACTGTACTAGTACAGTACATCATGATAAAGACTAGCAGGGAGGTTGAAACAATTTGCTCTATTTGTCCCTGGTCTCGCGCCTGCAGCCCAAAAAACCCCATGCGCAGATAATGTATGGATCAGACAGAAAGCCTTCCTTTAGATTTCAACAGGTCAGAGATATTTACGGGCTCTGTTTTTATTCCCCTCGTATTTCTCTTGCCCTGCCGGTCCCACTCGGCCCCCCAGGTATGCTTTTCAGTTGGGAGGCGGGGGAAAGAAGGGAGGGCAACTGATCAAATTAGATCTCTTAGACAAGGTGTTCCAGTTTTTCATGTTTCGGTATGATATCACACCTATCGCAACAACACCGGCTAAGGTCTCAAATGCCACGGCATATCGATTCTACTCGAGTGGGTACGACCGTGGCATAAGGTCAGACTGCAACCAAGCCTTATCACCTTATGATACCCGAGTCGACCCTAGCCCGGACAGTTATGGAAATTAACACGGAGATGGAAGACCAACAGGTACTAAACTACAAAGGGAAGCAGCAGAAGCCAATACATGCCCGCAGGGAACGCTATCCTCCTGAGATCCTCCACCGGTGCTACTAGTACAAGGGGCCATTCTCAAGGTTGACAATTTCACATTCCTATTCGGTTGTGGGGCTTGCCCAGGGTCCGATCAGACATATTCTGCCTTGCCCACAACCTGCTGACCCAAAACCTGGGCACAAAACATGGTATGCGATGGTGGAGGCACCCTGTGATTTACTACTTCGTGTGACCAAGTTATGGACATGTTGGGCACATCTTAGTGAAGAAACTCAAAATCTAATCCTATCAAAACTTATCCATTGGAACGAATCTTTCGTGGCACTTGGGGGTGTTGTGGTATTTGAGGAGGGTTTTCCAAAAAACAGTAGCATTTGAAACCTTAACCGTAATAATTATAACATGGCGAGACATGATAGGGTATGGGCAGGGCGGGTGCTCAAATGCGATGAGAATGATATGATAATATGATCCAATGCCTCATCGCTGGATTAAGGGACTCGCCTAGCCCCAATGGCTACTTAGACAGAATGAGATTGTAACCCATGCGGTCACGACATATCATTGCTAGGAATAGTTCACTGCATATTACTCGTATGATTATACAGTCGCCAAACCTTACTTTCGAATTTTTTCCCCCAGATTAGCGCATAATGCGGAGAGATGTGAGCCCCCAGGGGTCCACCCCCGGAGCCTGGCCTCCCCTGCCATCAGCTCACGGAAAAACTATCCGGCCCACCGTCACAGTCGACCCTTTTCGCGGCAAACCTACGCTATGCGCGTTTTCTTCGCTATCGACTGCATTTGTTCAGTGAGAAGCCCTCTAAATGACACGAGATACACACGGGGGTCAAGCTGCACAGATTAATATTGTGTGAAAAGAGCCAAGCAGTTATAATTCAAAACTCCTTTTGATTTCCCCCCGATCCAAAATTCCATAACATCCATAAATAATTAATCTTGTTTAAGAATGAAACAAAAACGCAAACTCAAGCCATTCTATTAACTAACGAAGAATCACTACTCGTCGGGAAAGTTCTATCCCCGCCGCCATCAGCATCTTCCCCCACCCGCAACTCACACCCATTAACCCCCCGGCCGGCAAAACCGGTACCCCATCCTCCTTGTTCCCCCAAATCCGCTTTCCAAAGAACCACCCTAACTGACGAACCCCATACATCGCCTGGTCCTTACTCGGCACTTCGAAAACGCTGTTCAACTCCTCCAGTGTGCGATTCCTAGTTTCAGGAACGAGCAACAGAATTAGCACGAACCCGACAATATTCAATGCGGCATACATCCCAAACGCGGCCGAGTGTATCGAATCGTGGAGGGGTGGCCACGTGATCGTCAACAGCCAGTTGAAGAACCAGGTTACGGCGGTGGCGATGGCCATGCCTATGTCACGGATGTACAGCGGGAAGCATTCCGCCGAGTAGACGAATGGGACAGGGCCTTCGCCCGGGGAGTAGACTACAGCGAAGAGATACTGCAGGCTATGTGTTAGCGAGTAACCATTGATGACTACGGGTGTGAGGGTGGAAGGATGGAAGGAGAGGGAGGCAGGGAACCATTCCGATGAGGCTCAGGGGTGCCTCGTCTTTCCGGTTGGGTATGTAATCCAGTAGACAGGTTATCAGCATGCATAGCGCCATCAGCGGGAATGTGAATAGGAGTAGGTTTCGTCGGCCGAAGGTGTCTATTGTGCACACGGCCGGGAGTGCAAATACGAAGTTGATGATGCCGAAGCCCATACTGCCCAAGAGTGCACGGCGGATGCTGCTGTAGTCGGTCTTGGAGCCCTTGAGGACTTCGGAGGAGTACTGTTGTAGCTGGTGTCATTATCTTGTGCGGGCTCAAGTCAGGAAAGGGATGTTTACGTAAGCGAGCACGTTGACTCCGCAAAACTGTTGCATGATCATGACTATAAGGGATGCCTGTAGCGCGTGGCGGTTGCGCTCAATTGTGAAGACTTCTACGAGGCGGTTGCGACGTTTTGAAATTCGCTGCTCGGCTTCTAGGAGGACGTGGATGTATATCAGATCCCGCGCGGCTTGGATGTCCGAGTGGCGGAGGCGGATTAACGACTTAAATGCGGACTTGTAGTTTCCTTTTTTGATGTACCAACTGTTCCTTTCCTTTAGCTGACTAATCGCACAAGTAGTGCGCCGAGGGAGGGGCATATTTACCGGGGCGATTCAGGGCTGAAGTAAATGAGCGCGCAAACGATCAATGGACAGAACATGGGACTGGCGACCATGTAGCGCCAGTTTATACTCTTTTCCCCCTAATTAGCTCCGTCTTTCCCACTGGGGTGGTGCAAACGCGGATACATACACAGTCGCGAGTCAGCAAATTCCCCAGCTCCTCCGAGCACACGGCGCGATTCGTACTATCACCAAAATCGAACAAGGCCACGCCCATCACCAGACCCAGCATTATCCCGAAGGCAGTCCACATCTGCCACATCATTACCAGCCCGCCACGGATGGCCGGGGGAGTACATTCAGACGCGTACACCGGGATTGTTGCACTCTTCGGTCCGATGCCGAGGCCTTATATACGTATCAGTATGGTCTACGGGAAGTGGAGGGAGGTGGGTAGAGAAGCGAGCGAACCAAGCAAAAATCTGGTCACCAGCATTTGCTGCCATGTCTGGGTGAGGCCCTGGCCGAGACAAGTTAGTGAGCTAATTACGCACGAGATGAAGATTGTGCCGCGGCGGCCGAAATAGTGGTTTAGGGGTTCTGTGAGCCTATGCCGGTATTTTTGTAAGCGTTGATGTGGTGGCCGGTGAGTTCCTCACGGAATGGAGCACAAACCAACACCCAATAATAGCGCAGCATAAATAGGGCGCAGAGTTCACTAGGCCGTAGAGCCATCTGTTGTCGGCTATGCCAAAGGCCTTCTGATAGAAGGTATTCGCTATTGGCAAATGTAAGTTAGATGGGAGAGGGCTGTTCCACTTGAAATCCTTTGGGGAGATGTGACGAACGAACCTCCATTCACTGCTGTTCTAAAGAACAAAAAGAAAATCGATCGGAGGTTAGCACAACTACTGCCCCACATGCCTGTAGTGCACACAAGCAAAACACTACCAAAAACACCATTCCCTCCCCTTCCCCCGAGGATAACAAGGTAGGGGCAGCAAGAACGCGGAAAAGGTGCCCGAATACTTACTCATCCCACCCTTGCACCACCGCGCCTAATGAGCACGTTACCACAAGCGCATACAAACACTTTGGGTGGTCCCACTTATGTGTTAACTCCCTTTCCAGCGCGTTCCGCTCCGTACCGAGGGCAGGATCAGTCCGGAACTCCGATTCCGCATCCCGAAACGACAACGGGTCCTGCGCGAGCACTGCGGCCCTCTGGAACAGTTGGCTGTATTCCATGCCCAGCTCCTTTTCTACGACAAAGTCGCGCCCGAGCCCCTGGAGCTCGGTTCTGTTGCGACCAGCGAGGGGGTTCGATAGTAGGCGGTCGGGGATTGAGTCTGATATACTGCTCGGGGGTGGAGAGGGGGACGGGGGGAGTTTTTCCCCGTCGATGGTGATGTTGGCCATTGGTAGTTGATATGGTGGGCGGGTGAAGAAAAGAGATGGAGGAAGGAGAGGGTATTGGGAAGAGTATTGGAAGGGAGGAGGGGTATCATGAAAGCATCTAGGAATAGCACTATTTGTAAATGGAAGGGAGAGAGAAAGAAAGTAGTAAGGCTGCTAAACGATGGCTTAAACCAAATCAGTGATTTTACGGTATGGCACTCTACCGGCAGGTAAGTTTGCAGACATTGGGATAATCCGATCACCCAAGGCGTACTCGAACACAGTGCTACAGCTACCCGTAGGTCAATCTAGGCTAAGCAATGCCAGTATTTATGCGACGATATGATACGCACACTCTGTAGCCATACTGCAGAGTGCTTCCCTGCCCACTCACTATCTATCCATCAATCCCGCATCAGAAACTGACACAGATACCGGTACTAGTAAATCCCTCCCGGCCCCCAAATCAAACGAGGTGGAGCCAAAAGGGAAAAAAGAAAAGAAAACCACAACCGAACATCACTTTTTATATTTATCTTTTTTCCTTCCCACTCCCTTCCCTCAAACCCCAAATTTTTGCCGAGACCTACAGTACTGTGCTTTCCTCCCAGCACGAAGTTCCCACAAGTGGGTGCCGTAACGTACGGTTACGGCGTCGCGCGGGAACGAGCATCATGCGCGTGGTCGAGTATTCCTAATGAGTATTTCTTTTGACAATGCATGTTCACTTTCTGATACGAGGCCATGGCGAGGCGGGAGGGCTGGTTGGTTATTCTAGTGATGCTTGTACCAGGGTAGATCATAAATTCATGGCACCCGTGTGGGGGCAGATGAGGGTTGGTTGGCAATGGTACTTGTACTCGTCGTGTCGTGACGTTTGTAAAACGGACTAGAGGTGCATGGTGGCACAAGGAGGTGCATGGAGGCCCATGCCAACCTGGAATAGACTTAGTAGAGTAATTAGTATATTATTAAGACAAGAGGCAATAACCTCAAAAGGGGAGAGTAAACATCGCATCTTTACTCCAGTATCTACAACCATGAAGACAGCAAGCAAAATGTCTACACCAAGAGGACCAACAACATTCATGGTTAAATGGGGCCAAATCATTGGCTATGCCATGCTGGATGGAGCCCAGAAGAAAACATTGAAGGAACTTTCAGAAAAAACTGGGGTACCAATAAGTACCTGCTCAAACATGATATGAACAGTGCATTAATGGGCCAGTGACAACAACAGCTCTGATCTTTGCACTGATGAAAACCTGACTCCTATGCCAAACTCGGTAAAGGGTACAAATGCTGCATTTTCACAGGCTTAAAAAGATCACTTGGTTGAGGTCACTCTACTAGATACTGAACACTGTAGAATGACCTTTACCCAACTCGTAAAAGCATGTAGTTTTTTTTCTTCTTTTTTCTTCTTTTTTCTTCTTTTCTTCAATAAAGAAGATAGAAAGTGTAGCTAATAAAAAAAGTAAAAATAAGAAGCAGAACTAAATGTTAGTAGACAAACAATTTCAAAAGCAATAGATGAAAATAAAATTTATCGGCAGAAACTAGTTATAAAGCCAACTCTTTCACTGGAGCAGAAGGCCAGGAGGCTGGCTTTCTGCTATTAATACCAAGAGCATGATTGGAGAAATATCATCTTTACAGATGAGTCTTACTTTGAAATAGGAAGCCTGAGGTCTGGGTGGGCCCGTGGCGTTTTGTGTCGGGCAGGTGAAGTTCATCAACTACAAAACATCAACAGAAAGTTTGCTTAGGGAGCAACAGTTATGTTTTGGGCTGCTATATGTTATAGAAAAGTCAGTATGTATAAGTGTAAGTTATTATTATTATTATTATTATTATTATTATTTTACAAGGTTTTTTTTTTTTTTGCACTGTACATAATGTTTAATGCTAATTCAATTAATAATAACATTTAAGGTTGTGATCCCTATATCATATGTACACTGCACCATATCAGATAGCAACTCAGTGAAAGGAGGCACTTCTTACTCTCATGAGAGAGTATGAAGATGCACTAGTACAAAATATACATGCTAGCTCATTGGGATTAGAAGTGCCTTTTCCAAACCCTATTCTGAAGATGCAGAAGGAGGATAGAAGGGGTGGAATCGACCGGTTTACTTGTGCCAAGGTTGTGGCATGCTGCCACAACCCCCGGACTCGTAGGCTTACAATCGGGGGTACTCTAAAGAGTGCCTGACAGCTCAATACAATATTGTGGCTCACTATACTAAATTTGTGGCTCAACACAACATAGTGGCTTGACACAACTTTGTGGCTCAAGAACATTTTGTGATTTAACACCATTTTATGATGCAATAACATTGTATTATAGAATATAGCTCTGTAATTCAGGTTCTAGTAAAATGCAATATCAATTTAACCATATCCAATACCACAAAAATCACTGTGAAATATATCAAAATTGTTATCTATTATACTCTCCAGTCAGCAGATTAAGTCCTATAGTGATATAGAGGTCTGAATCCAGGTAGCAATTACTGATCTTCACAATGGTGGAGAGGAATATCCCAACATTAACACTATGGCTCGTGCCTATGAAATTCCAGTGACAGGACTTTGTGTATATTGGCAAGGTCGTCAGTCAAGGCAAGAACATACAGTAACAAATTGCTTACTTTGTGGAGATCAGAAATTGGCAGTATGCCAATATCTTGACAGACTGGATACTTTTGATACCAGTGCCCATATACAAATGGTTTCAGGTTGTACAAATGCTATACCTCAACATAGCCACATATGACCTCCACCAGGACCAGTTATCAGTCAATACAGGGCACCGAGATTTCTTACCCAGTATCTGAAATACTTTATTTGAAAAGAGTGAACTAGCGATATTGAGAGGAAAAGTGCACACCAGCCAGAGGATTTATTGAACTAGTTTGCAAGATATAAGAGAGTTCGTTAAGAGCATCAAATTCACGATGCTGATTGTTACAACTTTGACGAAACTGGTTTTCATATTGGAATTGGACAGGACCAGTGGATTATTACCCTTGACCCAAGTTGCCAATCCTGCCTAGACAGTTTGACAAATTGGGAGCTAGTATCAGTATGTGAAACCATCAGTAGAGATGGAAGTGTCTTACCTCCAGTGATGATTGTTCCTGGTATTATCTACAAAGAGCCCTGGTATGCAACTACTTGAACACTAGATAATTACCTTGTTGGGACATCAGAGAGTGGCTATAGCAATGATGTACTATCTGTGAAGTGGCTTAATTTCAAAACTGCATGAGGCACAAGTTCTAGCTGCTCTACCAGTAACACCACTCAGGGCAACATCTCCAGGTATTCCACTTACGATTTGAAGTCTCAAGTGGCAAGGTGAGGAGTTGCAATGAAATGCAGCTGAATTTTGACCAACCTTTCAGAACAGACTAAAACAGGGTTTACCAGATGGATTAGTACAGGCACAATCTTGAGCATTTGTAACCAGTACGGGTTACTAAGGTTTTATGTTTGGTCTCACAGTATCGTTTGATACTTGTATTGTTTCGTGTGCTATCGGTTGATACACACATTGTTTTATGTTTGGTTTCACAGTATCGTTTGATACTTGTATTGTTTCGTGTGCTATCGGTTGATACACACATTGTTTTATGTTTGGTTTCACAGTATCGTTTGATACTTGTATTGTTTCGTGTGCTATCGGTTGATACACACATTGTTTTATGTTTGGTTTCACAGTATCGTTTGATACTTGTATTGTTTCGTGTGCTATCGGTTGATACACACATTGTTTTATGTTTGGTTTCACAGTATCGTTTGATACTTGTATTGTTTCGTGTGCTATCGGTTGATACACACATTGTTTTATGTTTGGTTTCACAGTATCGTTTGATACTTGTATTGTTTCGTGTGCTATCGGTTGATACACACATTGTTTTATGTTTGGTTTCACAGTATCGTTTGATACTTGTATTGTTTCGTGTGCTATCGGTTGATACACACATTGTTTTATGTTTGGTTTCACAGTATCGTTTGATACTTGTATTGTTTCGTGTGCTATCGGTTGATACACACATTGTTTTATGTTTGGTTTCACAGTATCGTTTGATACTTGTATTGTTTCGTGTGCTATCGGTTGATACACACATTGTTTTATGTTTGGTTTCACAGTATCGTTTGATACTTGTATTGTTTCGTGTGCTATCGGTTGATACACACATTGTTTTATGTTTGGTTTCACAGTATCGTTTGATACTTGTATTGTTTCGTGTGCTATCGGTTGATACACACATTGTTTTATGTTTGGTTTCACAGTATCGTTTGATACTTGTATTGTTTCGTGTGCTATCGGTTGATACACACATTGTTTTATGTTTGGTTTCACAGTATCGTTTGATACTTGTATTGTTTCGTGTGCTATCGGTTGATACACACATTGTTTTATGTTTGGTTTCACAGTATCGTTTGATACTTGTATTGTTTCGTGTGCTATCGGTTGATACACACATTGTTTTATGTTTGGTTTCACAGTATCGTTTGATACTTGTATTGTTTCGTGTGCTATCGGTTGATACACACATTGTTTTATGTTTGGTTTCACAGTATCGTTTGATACTTGTATTGTTTCGTGTGCTATCGGTTGATACACACATTGTTTTATGTTTGGTTTCACAGTATCGTTTGATACTTGTATTGTTTCGTGTGCTATCGGTTGATACACACATTGTTTTATGTTTGGTTTCACAGTATCGTTTGATACTTGTATTGTTTCGTGTGCTATCGGTTGATACACACATTGTTTTATGTTTGGTTTCACAGTATCGTTTGATACTTGTATTGTTTCGTGTGCTATCGGTTGATACACACATTGTTTTATGTTTGGTTTCACAGTATCGTTTGATACTTGTATTGTTTCGTGTGCTATCGGTTGATACACACATTGTTTTATGTTTGGTTTCACAGTATCGTTTGATACTTGTATTGTTTCGTGTGCTATCGGTTGATACACACATTGTTTTATGTTTGGTTTCACAGTATCGTTTGATACTTGTATTGTTTCGTGTGCTATCGGTTGATACACACATTGTTTTATGTTTGGTTTCACAGTATCGTTTGATACTTGTATTGTTTCGTGTGCTATCGGTTGATACACACATTGTTTTATGTTTGGTTTCACAGTATCGTTTGATACTTGTATTGTTTCGTGTGCTATCGGTTGATACACACATTGTTTTATGTTTGGTTTCACAGTATCGTTTGATACTTGTATTGTTTCGTGTGCTATCGGTTGATACACACATTGTTTTATGTTTGGTTTCACAGTATCGTTTGATACTTGTATTGTTTCGTGTGCTATCGGTTGATACACACATTGTTTTATGTTTGGTTTCACAGTATCGTTTGATACTTGTATTGTTTCGTGTGCTATCGGTTGATACACACATTGTTTTATGTTTGGTTTCACAGTATCGTTTGATACTTGTATTGTTTCGTGTGCTATCGGTTGATACACACATTGTTTTATGTTTGGTTTCACAGTATCGTTTGATACTTGTATTGTTTCGTGTGCTATCGGTTGATACACACATTGTTTTATGTTTGGTTTCACAGTATCGTTTGATACTTGTATTGTTTCGTGTGCTATCGGTTGATACACACATTGTTTTATGTTTGGTTTCACAGTATCGTTTGATACTTGTATTGTTTCGTGTGCTATCGGTTGATACACACATTGTTTTATGTTTGGTTTCACAGTATCGTTTGATACTTGTATTGTTTCGTGTGCTATCGGTTGATACACACATTGTTTTATGTTTGGTTTCACAGTATCGTTTGATACTTGTATTGTTTCGTGTGCTATCGGTTGATACACACATTGTTTTATGTTTGGTTTCACAGTATCGTTTGATACTTGTATTGTTTCGTGTGCTATCGGTTGATACACACATTGTTTTATGTTTGGTTTCACAGTATCGTTTGATACTTGTATTGTTTCGTGTGCTATCGGTTGATACACACATTGTTTTATGTTTGGTTTCACAGTATCGTTTGATACTTGTATTGTTTCGTGTGCTATCGGTTGATACACACATTGTTTTATGTTTGGTTTCACAGTATCGTTTGATACTTGTATTGTTTCGTGTGCTATCGGTTGATACACACATTGTTTTATGTTTGGTTTCACAGTATCGTTTGATACTTGTATTGTTTCGTGTGCTATCGGTTGATACACACATTGTTTTATGTTTGGTTTCACAGTATCGTTTGATACTTGTATTGTTTCGTGTGCTATCGGTTGATACACACATTGTTTTATGTTTGGTTTCACAGTATCGTTTGATACTTGTATTGTTTCGTGTGCTATCGGTTGATACACACATTGTTTTATGTTTGGTTTCACAGTATCGTTTGATACTTGTATTGTTTCGTGTGCTATCGGTTGATACACACATTGTTTTATGTTTGGTTTCACAGTATCGTTTGATACTTGTATTGTTTCGTGTGCTATCGGTTGATACACACATTGTTTTATGTTTGGTTTCACAGTATCGTTTGATACTTGTATTGTTTCGTGTGCTATCGGTTGATACACACATTGTTTTATGTTTGGTTTCACAGTATCGTTTGATACTTGTATTGTTTCGTGTGCTATCGGTTGATACACACATTGTTTTATGTTTGGTTTCACAGTATCGTTTGATACTTGTATTGTTTCGTGTGCTATCGGTTGATACACACATTGTTTTATGTTTGGTTTCACAGTATCGTTTGATACTTGTATTGTTTCGTGTGCTATCAGTTGATACACACATTGTTTTGCAATATCGCTCATACTGGAAATAAGCGATATGCTGTATTTAAAGACCGCTGATTCCCGCGATGGAAACAGCAGACTTCGACAGATAGTATTCTTAAATATACTTGGTTGAACGGTTACTTCTTTGATCTCCTATTACACCGCGTTCGAAGCCTCCTTTAGCAAGCAGCGCTCGCTTCGTGTTGACCGCGAAGCCATCTGCTCCTATCGTACCGCTACGTGACTAGGGCCCAGCCCGAACACGTTACAGCATTGGCCAGAGAGCACATGAAAAATACCCGAGCAGCAGAGAAAGCAAGAAATACTAGATGCAGGGCCCAGAATCAAAGGCGTGTTCAAAAAGGAGGAGTTATAAATACCTTAGAGGCACACAAGATGGTCAAAGAAAGAGAGGATGTGGAGTTCAAAAAGGCGAAAAGGCAGCTAAGGTGGGTATAGAATGCAAAGATCTGTGCTGACCGAGCTGAGCAGTAGCTTTTCCTGGATTAAGTGAAGGTATTTGCAAAGGAGAGATGTACGATTCATGCACATAGGAAGAAGGTTTCAAAGTTGATAATTGCTGGTATTAAGTGAAAAGCAAGGTTGCGAAAGCTGTTGTAAATTAGAATCTTATCAATAGCACAGTTAATCTTTTTGATTTTATTGAGGTATAAAGAGATACCTGTACAACCAATCCACACTTAGGCACAAAGTTGTGTTAAGCTGTCAGGCACTCTTTAGAGTGCCTCTGGTTGTGAGCCTGTGAGCCTGGAGGTTGTGGCAGCATGCCACAACCTTGGCACGAGTATATACTGGGAACATATTCTCAACCTACTCCTCTATCCTTTTATTGCCCAACTAGTAACTGAGTTTCCTCAGAGGAATATTATAATAATGGAGGACAATGCTCCAGTGCATGTCCACAATTATCATAATACTACTCAAGAGAAACTTAGTTTTACTAACCTAGTTTGGCCTCCCAGCTCAGCGGTTTTAAATTCAATTGAAACAGTTTGGAGCGAGTTAAAGGATATTTTATGGGAGAAAATTGGCCCTCGAATGACTGTATGACAAATTAGACTTGCTTTGGAAGCAGTAAATACTTGTTTAATCTCTTTCCTTTATTTCAAACCTTGTTTTACTTGCATTAATTCCATGCCTGGAGTAACTATCCTGAAGAACCAATCCATTTTCATATCAACTTAATGCATGAACCAATTGATGCATATATTAAGGATGAAGGTGAAAATAACTTTAATTTTTTATTTTAATATTTTATTCCTAGTGTTTAATTTTTTTATTCATTATTTTTGTTTATTACTTCTCATATTATAATGTATAATGAAATATCTATATCTTTGTTTACTTTCTTACTTATGCTGAATTTTATACCTTGAGGCTCTTCCATACCCATATGCACCTTCCTGCACATGCATGCGCCACTATGCAAGCCTGGTCCATTTCACAAATGTCACAACATGATGAGTACTATACAGTCATGTCTGGAAAATAATTACACCCCTGCACTGTACCTGTGCAATACCACTTTGCTCTCTCCCCAACATCTACCATGGTACCACTACAGACAATAAGGAAAAAGGAAGACAGGGATCAGCATATCTATACCCTATACAAGCACACCAATATAGATTATTGTAAAATAGCTAAGGCTATTGGTATCTGCAAAGCTATAGTTCAAAAGGTTGTTACTTGATCTAATAGAAAAAGTGGGAATATCTATTATTCTAGCAAGAATAACCACTCTACCAAGATTACTGAAGTCAAAAGAAGGACAGTAGAGGCTATCATCAATGATAAGTCCTATTTAGTATTACCCAATATTATTCAAAAAGTAAATATTGGTCTTGACAAAACTACTACAGGTAAGATCTTATCTAAAGCTGATTTTAAGCTTCTCATACTAAGGAAAAAGCCTTTTTGGAGGAAAGGACAAAAGTGGAACAGAAAGGAGTTTTCTCAGAAAAGGATGAACTTGAAAACGATATTGAATTGGGTTATCTTTGTTGATAAGGTCACAATTATCTATAATCCAAATCCTGCAGGCAGGAAAGTCAAGGGAAGATCTAGTAAAGAGCTAGAAGAAAAAAACTTAAAGCTAAGCTTTAAGTCTAGGAGGACTTGTATTAGGGTCTATACTGCAATTAAGGAGAGTGTCAGGACTGAGTTAATTCTGGTAAGAAAAAGAGAGGAGGAGGAAAGAATCAGCAAGAAAGACAAACTTGGTCTCAATTCTGACCAATATGCAACTGAGATTTACCAGCCACACCTTATTCCTTTTATAGAAGATCTAAACAGTTCTGCTAACAATATCTACTGAGCTTCAGACAATGCTTCCTGGCATAGTGGTCAAGAAAATGCAAAATTGCAAGTAGACTATAGTTATAAAAAACTTTCCTAACCATCCAGCTCACCAGATCTTAATCCAATTGAGAATACCTGGGCTTTACTCAAAAGATTCCTTATCAAGTGATTCTTCAAGGTTTAGAGAAGACCTAACAATACTGCTAAATTATTTGAAGCAGCAAAGGAGGAGTGGAATTTAATTCTCTAAGGGATATTAAATACTTAAACAAAGAGAACATCTGAGAGAATTTAAGCTGTTTTGGATATAGATAAAGGTTAGACAAAATGGTAGTAGGATTTCTTTGATGTTTACCATATCTACTTTTATTTATTTCACACTTGAATTAATCTACAGTTATGTTCAAAAAATAAGTATACCATTTAATGGCAATCCCAACCACTACAATCAAGCAATCTAACTACAAAAAAAAACCCTGAATTCAATAAAGACATAAATGAAAGTAGATATGATAAGTTTTAAAGAAATCCTACTACTATTGTGTGTAACCTCTATCTGTATCTAAAATAGCATGTGGCTTGTTATATAGAATAAAGTACGTAGTGCAGAAACTCATAAAAGTTAGCTGATGGACTTCATATAACTGCAGTAGCAAGTTATATATATTATAGAAGACTCATAAGAATGAGGTGCAGGGTTAGAATTATAGAAAGAGTGAGTATAAAAGGGGCCAGAGGGGCCCTGGAGGATAGGCCCTTTGCATTATCATTGTAGGATCTTACTACCTCTGACTTTATTCGTCTCTTATCTGATACAAGGGACTTTATTTTTTGAACACTCTTACAATAGTATTGTACTATAGGAGCCTCAAGAACTTGGCTATTGATATGATAAATAGGAGAAATAGGAATTTCAAGATTGAGGTCAAGGTGTTGTTTCCTGCATATGAGAGTACTGACAGGAAGGAACCACTATACTGGTATTTTCTTTACTCTAGTATCTAATATCTCTTAGACAATTAAATCCAACTCCTTCTTTGCTGCTTCAAATAATTCAGTAGTACTGGGAGGCCTTCTCAGAAGCTTGGAAAGTCGCTTAATGAGAGACCTTTTGACTAGAGTCTAGGTATCCTTAACTGCATTGAGATCTGGTAAGTTTGGTGGTCAGAGAAGTGTTTTGTTATCATGATCTGCTTGCAATTTTTGATTTTTCCCACCACTATACCAGAAATCATTATTTGCAGCTAGATAGATATTGTTAGAAGGTCTGTTCAGATCTTCTATGAAAGAGATGAGGTGTGGCTGGTAAATCTCAGTTGCATATTGGTCAGAATTGAGGTCAAGTCTGTCTTTTTTCCTGATTCTTTCCTCCTCTTACCTCTTTCTCAACAGAATTAACTTAGTTCTGCTACTCTTCATAATTGCAGTATAGACTACAATACTAGTTCTGCTAAACTTAAAGTTTAGCTTTAAGTTTTTTTCCTCTAGCTCTTCACTAGGTCTTGTTATAACCTGCCTAACTGCAAGTTTTAGATAAGAGATAATAGCAGCCTCATCACTAAAAGCAACCCAATTCTATATCCCTCTGTAGTTTCTCCTTCTCTAAGCAAATATTTTTCTCTTTTCTCTTATTGTCTTGGACTCTAAAGATGCTTTTTTCTTAGTCTATGTAGATTAAAACTAGCTCTAAATATAATCTGATTTATAGTAGTTCTGTCTAAGCTAAGGTTCACTTTTTAGATAATATTTCGTAATGCTAAATGAGGCTTGATAGCAATAATAGTCTCCGTTTACCTTCTTTTGGTTTTTGAGATATTAGTGGAGCTGTCATTTTTGCTAGCACTGTGAGTATTCCCACCTCTTCTATTAGACGGTTAGGGGGTAGCAGACTTTAAGAACAAGCGAGTCTATCCTAAGGCCTGATACGTGACGAAGTGATGGCTAGGAAGGCTCAGGCAATATGTCAAGATAGAAGTGAAATGCAGAAGTGTATCGTATGACTGTTAGGCGGTAGCCAACTCTAAGGGTAAGAGCGTCTGGACTAAGGCCTGATAAGTGACGAAATGATTGCTAGAAAGGCTCACTCGAGATATTGAAGTAGAAGAAAAATATAGAGGTGTATCGTATAACAAATATATTGATAAGATCTCTTCTCTATCGCTGATGAAGTCTCAAAAGTATGGGAGGAACCTCAATATTTATATTCTGCGTCTAGGTGTTCGCGGACTATCTACTCCTTTCACTTTTCCTTTGTGCAAACTTCGTAGACCCTGACAACCTTTACCCCGCTTGACTCTGATTTCCCTGAGCGGCGGAGAGGGTGTCCTACCCTTCTCTTTGCGGCATTCATGCTAATCATAGTCACTCAAACCATTTTACTGTAGCAAGCGGTTACTGGTCCTTTCTCTGCATAGGAAGTGATTAGCTCCGATAGCAGACTTATCAATACAGGTGGATTTCCTATCTGTCTGCGTCAACCTGCAGGAAGCATGTTCATGTCTTATCGCGCCAATGGTGGTTAGGCCTCATTGTGCTCCGGGTCGGTCTCTTACACGGTAGGCTTTTATCTGACTCTACCTTATCGTGCCTTTGGGCATGGGGAAATGATCGTCTCTTAGGCAGCGTGCTCCCATGCGGTGTGCTCATTGCATGCCTATATTTCTGCTAGCAAGCAAGCGATTTGGTTCATGCGACTGTGTCCAGATAGCGGAGAGTCCTCTCTTGAAGACAAAGTGAAAACCCCTCCATCACCAGCCTTCGGTGGTGGCATAAATGACTGTTTTGGGCTAGAATTGTATTGGTAGAAATTAACACATTCTCCAAATACTCTGATGGACCCTGGAATCGAACACGTGACCTTTTGTCAATGATCACGTGACATGCCCATTATGCTATGCCAATTTGTCTTATGTGTAACAATTACAAATACATTGATAAGACTTCTTCTTCACTGCTGATGATGGCTAAAAAGTGTGGGAGGCACCTCGATATTTATGTTCCACGTCTGGGTGTTCACGGACTATCTACTCCTCCCACTCTCCCTCTGTACAAACTTTGTGGACCCCAAAAACCTTCACCCTGCTTGACTCTGATTTCCCCCTATGGCAGTAAGGGTGTCCCACCCCTCTCTTTGTGGCATTCTTGCTAATCCTAGTCACTGGAACCCTTTCACCGTGGCAAGAGGTTACTGGTCCTTTCTCTGCATATGAAGTGGTCAGCCCCGATGACAGACTTATTAATGCAGATGGATTCCCTATCCGGCTGCGTCAACCTGTGGGAAGCATGTTCCTGTCTTATCACACCAATGGCCGTTCGGCCTCGTTGCACTCAGGGTTGATCTCTCACGTGGTAGTCCCTCATCTGACTCTACCTTATCCTGCCTTTGAGGGTGGGCAAACGATCATCCCTTGGCCATCATTCCCTCATCAGGCATGGTCTTTTCATGGGTTTGTTTCCACAGCCAAGCGTCCGCTTTAGTTCCTTTCATGTTCTCAGGATAGCTGAGAGTCCTTTCTTGAATACTCAGTGAAAACCCTGCGGTCGCTGACCTTCGCCGGTAGTGTATATGCGGGTTTTGTGCTGGCGTTGTATTGGCAGAAATTAACTTCTTCTCCAAAAACTCCGGTGGGCCTGGGGATCAAACACGTGACCTTTTGCCAATAATCACGTACCATGCCCATTACGCTATACTGCTTCGCCTTATGTGCAACCTGAGCCCCTCTCTCCAACAGCTCAACCCGAATCTCCATAGTCTAGTTCTCTAGTAGTGTACAAATTCAATTCCTTTAAGGACTTGGCAAGATAGGCTGAAAAATCTGTATTGTACACCTTTACTTGGCCACGCCTAGGAAAAACCTTTCCTTGTCATCCTTCGTCCATAACCGTGGCATTTCCAGGTTTTTCCTGTTCAACCCTTCCACCAATTCTGCTGCATGCTCCAAATGTTCCTGCGGCCCCCAGGTGTTTTGTTCCTCTGAACACCCGTGCCACTTCACAAAGTACCTCAGTTCACGGATCTGCCTTGTGCGCCCATGAACCCTGCCAGTATAAGAAATAACCCTCTCCTTGCTATCTTTTCAACCTCTGATTCCAAGTCTCCATCCATCTCCTCAGGCGCTCTGGGAGGCTGTTTGTGAGCCGGTCGAACTGATATCCGGTAAGGCTGTAACAGTGATACGTGGAACACAGGGTGGATCTTTCTGCCTTCCGAGATTTCTAGCTTAAATGCGCAGTTGCCGCATGGCTCTAGGATTTTGAAGGGCCCATAAAGCATTGGGCTAAGGGTTTTGGAGGGTCTTTTAGTACGAATATTTTGGGCATTAAGTATGACCAAGTCGTCTGTTGGAAAGTTTGGCTGTGGTCTTGCTTTCTTGTCGTGGTACTGCCCCGTTGCTTCTCGGGTTGCCTTCAGTGTGGCTATCCCCTGTCCATGTATTTCCTGCATCCGGTGAGCATACATGGTGGCTCCTGGATTTCGAGCTTCTCGCTCCTTCACCTACTCTATCTGCGGGTGGTATCCACCATTCGTGTAGAATGGGGTCAGTCCGTGCACAGTCGTAACGGAGTTATTATAGGCCTGCTCTGCTAGCGGGAGCACTTGGTGCTAATGATCCTGATTGCAGTTGATGAACCTTGGGCGGTAGTCTTCCCGCAGTTGGTTGGTTCTCTCCGTTTGTCTGTCTCTCTGAGGCTGGTAGGCTGTCCATATTTTTTGCCTAATGCCTTAGAGTTTGCAGACAGATTCCCAAAATTCTGCCACGAACTTGGCATCCATATCCGAGGTGATCTCCGTGTGTAGCTCATGTAGTTTCCACACTTCGCAGAGAAATGTCTGGGCTACGTCCTTTGCAGTTGCCTTTTCCTTTAGCCCTATGACGTGGGCCTTCCTGGTGAAGCAGTCGACTACCAGCATGATCTGACTGTTCTCCTCTGGATTCGGTAGCTGCATTATGAAGTTGGTTGAAATAGAGGTCCATGCCGCATAGGCTATTTCCAACGCCTGTTGAAACCCACACTTTGCGTGCCGTGGCACTTTGTTATGTTGAAACCCTTCACATGACCGTATGTAGTTGTTTGCCCATTCCGCGTGCCCTTTCCCGTAGAAATCCCTGGGTATGATTTCTACTCTTTTTTCCTGGCCAAAGTGCCCCGCAACCTTTTCGTCGTGGCTGCTTTGCGCAATCAGCATTGGTAGAGCCTCATCCTTCCGAATGATTAGCCGTCTCTTGTAATACTGGAGGCCATCTGCTAAGGTCCCATGCATTCCTATTTCCTTTTCTTCATCCTGGAGCCTTTCCAACTCCTGTTTCCTCATTTTCCAGTCCTGGTCCGTCCTTTCCTTATCCTCTACCTGGCGCAGAAATTGCTCGTCAAACTTTCGTGCCGTTGGTTAGCACAGTTTCTTCGGCTGTCAGGTCCTTGTGCTATCCTTGATCAGACTCGTCGAAGTGTTGATTTAGCCCACTTTCTTCCCTTAGCTGACTGGCCTCGGTTTGGGTTTCAACCATACTGGTTCCTGTGGTTCCAAATCCTCTTTGGCCCCTCTCGGTATTGTCTAGCTCTATTGCTTCGTAGAGCCCTCCTTTGTGGATCCTTTCTACTACGAGTTGCGCAATCCGTTCCCCCTTCCACACGTGGTGGTTCTGGTCCTTCAGGTTGAATAGCAACATATTCAACTCCCCGCGGTATTTTCTGTCAATAACTCCTGCCTCAACTATGATCCCGTGTCGGACGGCAAGGCCTCTTCCTGGAGCTACTCGACCCTATGTTCCCAGTGGCAATGCTAAGGCTATTTCAGTGGCTACTCTCGCTTGTCTGCGAGCTGGCACTATCCCTGCTTCTAGTGCATAGATGTTATATCCTGTTGCTTCACTTGAGCCCCTTGCCAGAATCCGAGCTTCAGGGGGTAACGGCATAGCTCGACTATTTTCAGACTTGCGTGGGTTCTGCCCCGGACTGGGTTCCTCTTCTCTTCCTACCACTATAACCATGACTTGGTTAAAATGTGTGGGGTTTAGGATTGAGCGCTTCCCACTTTGTGCAGCTCCCTCCACAGGATGGTACTCCAGCCGTCTGCTTAATGTGTCCGGTTTCCCACTGCTTGACCCTGGTCTGTACACAATCTTGAAGTTGAAATCTGCTAACTTCTCTGCCCACCTTACTTGCCTGGCAGTCGCAGCCTTGGTCGTGAGGAAATATTGCAGATTTTGATGATCTGTAAATACCGTAATGGGTTCCTTTGTTCCTGCCAGGTAGTGACGCCATTCTTTGAATGCTGCAACTGTGGCGGGCAACTGTTTATCGTGAACCTCGTAGTTGCGTTCCGCCCAGGTGAGCTTTCGGGAGTGAAATGGTATCAGGTGTAACGTCTTCTTGATGTATTTTGACAGTATACACCGTAGCACGAAATCACTCGCATCCATTCCCACTACGGTATTTCTGTCTGTGTGGGAATCTACTACAATTGGCGCCGTCATAAACTGTTCCTTCAGGGATTCGAAAGCCTCCTCCTTTTCCTTTCCTCCAGCGAAGCCCTTCGGATCACCTTTCAATAACTCCATTATGGGTTTGCAAGTTTCTGTGATAATCTTGATGAATCTGCGATAGAAATTCGCAAATTGCATAAAAGTTTGTATGTCCTTTACAGACCCAGGTCTCTTCCATTCCCTTATGGCTTTTACCTTTTGATCACTCATAGGGATCCTGTTGGTCTTCACTATATATCCCAGAAATTCCACCGTCTTGGTGTGAAATACCAACCTAGTGATAGACACTACTAACCGGTATTTCCGTAACTTGGTTAATATCTGCTTTACCAACTTGACGTGTTCCTCCACAGTCTTGGAGTGAATTAAGACGTCGTGTATGCATACGACTAGTCCTAGGTCTAGGAATCACCTTAGGACCACATGCATCATGTCCAGGAAGGTGGTGGGCACGTTCACTAGCCCAAATGGGATTACCTGATGTGCATAATGACCATACCGAGTGCAGAAGGCCGTCTTCCACGCGTCCCTCTTTTTAATGCGTGTCCGGTAGTATCAATCCTTTAGATCCAACTTGCAGAAGATACGCGACCTGACTACTCGATCCCTGAGTTCACTCACAAGTGGTACCGGGTATTTGTTGGCAATCGTGACCTTGTTTAGCCTACAGTGATCAACACATAGCCTCAGCCATCCATCAGGTTTTGGTACAAAAAGTATTCGTGGACCTGCTGGTTGACTGGCTTGGGGTTATTATTCCCTCTCGTAGCATCTTGTCTAGGTACTCTTGCAGTGCCGGTAGTTCCTTTTGGGACACCAGGTATATTGGCCCCCACAGGGGCTTTTCTCCCTCCATAACCTTGATCTTATAATCAAAGGTATTGTGATTTGGGAGCCGTTCTGCTGCCTGAAGCAGGAAGAGATCGGTGTGCTCACAGTAAGATTTTGGCAGAGTCTTCATCACTACTACCTCCGGGTCCTCTGGGCCCGCAATCCAGCCCAGGTATCTTGCTGCGGGATCTGAGGCCACTGTCTCGTCCCACTGCATGCGGATTCCTTTATCTCCCTGTTCCAGGTGTTGCTTACACTGTTCTACCTGGAACGCCAATTTTCTTGCATCCTCAATCAATGACAAGTGGTGTTGCCGATGCTACTAATTGACTGGTATTATTAAGTCATGGATCCCCTGGCTCACGACTTCACAGGTAATTTCCGAGCAATGTCGGTTAGTCCCAATTTCTAGCATGATAGGGGTTGTATAGCATCTCCCTGCATTTTAGGATTGTGCGCTGTCGAACCCAGTTATACTAAGTGTGGTGTCTCACTGTATTGTTTCTAGTCCAAGTTTTTGGACTAGTGCTTCTCGTATGACAAAGATCTGCGAGCCCAAGTTAAATATCACGTGAATTGGTACTTGTTCCCCTTGTATTCTTAGATAGGCTGTGCCTTGTGGGCACCTGTAATGTGCAGGTGTTGGTACTGGAGTCTTCTGTGACTTTGGTTCCCCTATAGGGCTATCCTGTCTTCGTTTAACTGACACTTGTGTATCAGGGTATTCAACAATCTTGGGTGTTTGTTATTGCACCCACACAATTTTGGCCATTTAGGCCTTCTCCGACAAACTTAGTCCCTTGTGTGCATCTCCTTTCATGTCTTCTTTCCCCTTAGTGACGATATTTAATCATGCCGGTCTATGCCACCGGTACGTAGATGAGGGAGCGCCCTTTCTAACCCTATCTTAGATGTTCGACTCCTGCCGTTGTGTACGATTCAGCCCGAGCACACAGTTCCTTGTCTGGCCTAGCAACCTGCTGCCTACCCACTCCCTGTCACCGGTCGTGCCAGCCTGGAACTGGAGAAGCGCCTTCAGGTGGTCCTGCGCTATCCCGACTCATTTCCCATGCATGACCTTTGGAGGAAAGAGTTGGGGAGCCCTGAGTTGCCCCCCGCAACAGTCCCCTGTTCATGTGTATGGGGTTTGAACCTTCTCTACCCATGGAGGATTATAAAGTCTTGCCGTCCTGCGTCCAGGTCAGGGCTCATTCTTACTTGCGTCCCCCTGAGATGGGTTAACTTTCTCCATTATCCACACTTTCTTATGCCCTTCACACTTCTGTCCCTGCCTCCACTCAACACCCAGTCAGTTCGGTTCTCTGACATTCTGGAATAGGCCGTTGCCCTGGCTCAGAACCGAGGTCGTGGTTTTTATACAGGGCTCCCGGTTGTCCGATCTATCCGCCTTCTTGATCTGACAACCCCCAAAGTCTAGGTGCCAGTGGCATCGGGGTCTGGTTCACTACTGGCCTTGGGGCGGTATTCTGAACCTCTATGTTCCGGGTCCTAAACTTCCCTGCTTTCTGTAGTCCTATGACTGCCCCAAAGGCTCCCTTCGCACAAGCTCCCCACTTGTGGTTAGTGAGTCTGTACCAGGTGCAGCTCATATTTTCCCGGCGTTGGTCAACCAGGTTTTGCGGTATTCCCTCACGATCTTTCTTCCAGTTGGTATGCTCCACCTCTGGAGTCTTGGTTGGTTTATTGGTCTGGGCGAACCTTGGTGCCTTGAAAGTCCCAGGTGCTGTTTTCCTCTGGAACTTGCTAGGTCGCCCTTCTTCCTTTCCTTGCTTTGGCTTCCTTTCTCTGTTCCCCGGTCCTTGTTTTAAGAATCCTGAAGAACCTGACAAGCTGCATGGATAGTCTTGTTGCTGCCTTTCGCTATCCGGGAAGGCTTCCTCCTGGTTGTGGACTGTGTGCAGGTGCTCCAGCCATTCGGTGTCGTTGTCGTATCGCTTATAAGAGAGCCATCTCAGTATTGCCTCTGGTAGGCATTACTCGGCTATCTTCCTTCATGCCATTCCCTGAAGCTTCGCCCTGATGTGCAGGTTTTCCATCTGGAGAAAGTACTTGTCGATATTCTTCTCATACTTGATGTTTCCCCTCTGTCCCTAGGCTTTCTGGTCCTCGTGGAGCGGTTGGAATCACATGTTTATTTATGCCTAAACCGTTCCCACATCAGCAATTCAGGACAAGGGGCATACCCTTCAAGCCCTTCAATGCTTGTCCTATACCAGTTGCTGAAGGGTGTCACATCAGCACCCTTCACCCTTCCCAGGGCGTATATAATTCTGTCTTTATCCCCCCTCCGCAGGATGGGATTCTGGCTAAAGTAGTCCTGGCATATGTGTAGCCAGGTCTTTAGGTCCTGGTAGGATTTTGCCTCGTACTTGAAGGGAGGGTCGGCGGGCTTCTTCTAAGGTAACGCAGTTTGTCGGACGAACTCCTTGGCCAGCTGCCATATCATTCGGTATTCCTCCTGTTCCTTGGCCATCCGTGGCCTTCTGAAGGGCAATGCACCTAGTGGGTGGCATGGTCCTTCTCCAGCATTATCTGACCCTCCATCCCCGGGGTCACAGTCTCCTGCTCCTCCGGCTACATTGGGAGGCACCAGTGTTCTTTCTCGGCTATTCTGTATGGTCTCTGGCCAGGTGTCACCTTCTGCTGGCCTCTTCTGTTTATCTTGTGGGAATGGACCCGACTGTCCTCTCCCGCTGTCGCCGTCCGGGGTCGATCACCCCGGATGCGATTCTAACGCTCTCCGTACCAGCGCAGTTATTTCCCTTGTCTACTGGGCAAACATCTGGGTCATGTTCTGCTGCATTGCACTGAGCCCTGTCGGTACCTTCTTATCATGTGTCTGTAGCTCTGTAACGCACTGCAGCTCCCGGGTCCCCTGGCATCGTCGTTCCTTATCCAACTCCTTCCACAGTCTATCCAGGCCTCTATAGTGCCCTTGATCTCTGTTTACCAATTCTTTGATTGTGCCTCCCAGGTCCTGGTGCAGCTGTCCGCTCACCGCGGCTTGTTGTTCTTATCCCTCTTGTATGCGAGCGAGTGCAGCTGTGATCACTCCCTTAAATCTTTTAATCTCAGCCACTACCTCTCCTTCCAGTTTCCTACTCTTGTTTTGCCCAAGCGCGGATTCCTCTCCAACCAGCTTCTTCCCATTCCGAAGTCGCACTCTTACTTGAGCTAGGCCTTCTACCGTCTCTTTCCACTTATCAGACAGGGTCCCATATCTGACCATCTAGTTATCCTTGGTTTGGGTAACGCTACAGTCCAATTGGCAGATCAGTGTCCCAATGTATGTGGTGAAGGCACCCAACTCGGTAGTGCCTGAGTGGGTTGGGGTCCCAGAGCGCGACCTCTGGCCACTTTGTCTCTGGGTGATGCTTTGGGTCAGGCTCCTGGGTACTGGTATCCGTGACGGGTTTCTAGCTGTAGATGTAGTACCTAGTCGTAGTGGTGGGATGTCATCTCCTGGAGGCAGCAGTGGTAGTGGAAAGGGGCAATCTTGGCCTGGCCCTCATGCACTGATCAGTCTCTGCTGTTTCTCAGTACACAGCATGTCAGTGTCGCTAGAATCCTCCGATCCCTCTTCAAGCGTTGGTTGCGACATCGGGCCTTTTTCTTACTATAAGCATGAGGTTTGTGAGGGCCCAGTTGATCCCGTTATCACTAAACCGCAAGGGAACATTCTCGTCTTCGAAGACCTTGCTTATGCTGAGGTCAAACTCGATCCCCTAGATATGTGGGGTTTGTCGCAGGCAGGTTTGAGATAAATGGTGTAGGGTGCTAGATAAGCGACCCTCCAGGCTCTTTGAATGAGATCCTGGTAAGACTCAGTAGTGTAGAAGATATCAATATAGTGTTAGGCGATAGCTGACACTAAGAACAAGTGAGTCAATACTAAGGTCCGATGCATGACAAAGTGATTGCTAGGTGGGCTCACTCAATATATCAAGATAGAAGTAGAATACAGAAGTGTATTATATAATGAATATATTGATAAGATCACTTCTTCATTGCTGATAATGCCTAAAAAGCATACGAGGCATCTCGATATTTATATTCCACGTCTGGGTGTTCGCAGACCATGTGCTCCTCCCACTCTTCCGTTGTGCGAACTTTGTGGATGTGGAAAACCTTTACCCTGCTTGACTCTGATTTTGCCGAATGGGGGAGAGGGTGTCCCACCTTTCTCTTCACAGCATTCGTGCTAATCATAGTCACTCGAACCCTTTCACCATAGCAAGTGGTGGCTGGTCCTTTCTCTGCATACGAAGTGATTAGCACCGATGACAGACTTATCAATGCAGGTAGATTTCCTATCCATCTGCATCAACCTGTGGGAAGCATGTTCCTGTCTTATCGCGCCAATGGCGGTTAGGCCACGTTGTGGGCAGGGTTGATGTCTCACATGGTAGGCCCTCATCCGACTCTACCTTATCATGTCTTTAGATGGGGACAAACGATCGTCCCTTGGGCGTCGGCCTCTCCTTAGGCGTGGTCCTTGCATGAGTTTGTTTCCACAACCAAGCGTCCACTTTAGTTTGTTCAACCTTCTCGGGATAGCTAAGAGCCCTCTCTTAAAGACTCAGAGAAAACCCCGCGGTTGGTAACCTGTGGTGGCAGCGTAAACGTGGCTTTTGTGCGCGTTTTGTATTGGTAGAAATCAACCCATTCTCCAAATACTCCACTGGGCCTGGAGATCAAACACGTGACCTTTTGCCAATAATCATGTACCATGCCCATTACCCTGTGCCAGTTCATCTTACATGTAACATAGACCTAGTAATAATCTTTTGAACTATAGGTTGATAGATACTAATAGCCTTAGCCATTCTGCCATAATGTATATTGGAGTACTTGTGTTAGATATAGATTTGCTGAGTACTATCTTTTTTTTCTCTTTATGTATATGGTAGTATCATGGTAAGTGATATGGAAGGAGCAAACTGTTATTCCAATATCAGAGTATAATTATTTTCCTGACATGATAGTACTCAGGTACGACATTTATAAAGTGTGTACTATACCACAGTGGCATAATGCAAGATCTTACTTAAATCAAAGAAATTGAGTTCAAATAAGCACAATCTATAGATATAAGTACATTATAATGATAACTAACCATTGTTGGTACCAATTGTCACCATTTCAAAGATTTAAATACCAAGTTTGAGCGGTAGATTAGTTTCAAGAAAAGGGCTTAAATGACAACAAAGTACCTAAGTAATAGTTTGTAACGAACCAGCATACATGAGCTATGGCAGCTGGAACCTACACCCATACAGGTAGCCTGGAGGCGTACTGGTGGGAACTGGCGGGCAAGTAATTAATTGACCTACGGAGACCTGCTGGCCCGGGCTCCGTGATGAACAGAATCAGCTGGCCAGGTACTTAGGTACTGGGGTACACCCGGGAGAGGTGTCAGCATACTTAGGAACTTCTGAAGGGGCAGTTGCCCAGCTAGGCGGGGTAACTGAAGACAGGTCAGAAATGTCTATCACCAGCGATGGGATAGACAGGGTAACAGGGAAAAGTTATCTTGTCCGCAGGGCAAGATTACACTAGCCTTTGGATCAGGTTACCCTGCCATGGGGCTCAGGTTACCCTGCCCGAAGTCCTGAGTTACCCTACCTTGCAATACGATGTTTCCCAGGGAGTTTGGGAAAAATGACCGGAATGTTTGTCACGTGAAGCCACGCATAATACTGGAATCTGGGGTTCTGGGAGATGCTATTGGGCGAGCTACGCAGCTACAAAGAAGCTGTAAATTGGAGACATTATTCCTATCATACCCCTCCGGCCCCGCCTTAAGGCCCGGACATCATGGGAGAACGGCTGCGTAGTTGTGTGCAGTCTAGCAAAGTAGAATATTTGCACACCTGCTTGCAACACTGTATACGTCGCTGCTGTCCGGTCGACCGTATGCTGTTCGCAATATATATACGGGGCCATAGGGCGAAAGGTGGAGTACCTCCTCCAAGTTGTTGGGAGTAAAACGGACCAGAACTGGCGGAGTTAACTGGAGTTAACCGTAGGGGTCCCAAAGGTAGTCCCGGGTAGTGGCAGGGCGGCTGGGAGAGTTTTACACCTACCAAGCCTGAAAGTGTCCCCAACATCATAGGCTCTGAAAGGGACATGCAGAGACACTATAGGCATGATTCCTACCACAGGCAAGGTGGGTCCAAGGTGGTGGTCATGGGTAGCACAAATGGGACCCCTTCTGGATTACCGCCCTGTTCAGAAGACACTGGAAGCCCGAGAACTGTAAATAGTAGACAGATAAAATGCTCACGGTAGCTTCAGGGGCCAAGTAGGGATCAATGCAAATGGGAAACATATCATAGATAGTCTAGTTCGTGCGGCATCTTGACTGTTAGCCACTGGCAAGATGTAACGACCCAGCATACAGGAGCTATGGTAGCCAGAACGTACACCCATACAGGTAGCCCGGAGGCGAACTGGTAGGAACCGGCAGGCAAGTGAGTACTTGACCTATGGAGACCCGATGGCCCGGGCTCCGAGATGAGCAGACTTAGTGGGCACAAGTATTTAGATACATGGCTACGCCCAAGATTGGTGTCAGCGTACTTAGGGACCTATGAAGGGCCAATACACAGCTAGGCTGGGTAACTAGAGAAAGGCCGAGTGTGTCTATCCCCGGAAGTGGGATAGATAGGGTAACAGGAGAAAGTCCACTTGTCCACTGGACAAGATTACCCTACCCTCAGAACAGGGTTACCCTGCCTTGAGGCTTGGATTACCCTGTTCAAGGACCTGAGTTACCCTACCTGCCAATACGAAGTCCCTCGGGGAGTTTGGGAAAAATGACTGGAATGTTTGTCACACGAAGCCATGCATAATACTGGAATCTGGGGTTCCGGGAGATGCTATTGGGCGAGCTACGCAGCTACGAAGAAGCTGTAAATTGAAGACATTATTCCTATCATGCCCCTCCGGCCCCGCCTTGAGGCCCGGACGTCATGGGCAAACGGTTGCGTAGTTGTGTGCAGTCTAGCAAAGGAGGATCTTTGGAGACCCGCTTGCAACACCGTATACGTTGCTGCCGTCCGGTCGACCGTAAGCTGTTCGCAGGATATATAAGGGGGCATAGGGTGGAAGGTGGAGTACCTCCTCCAAGTTGTTCGGAGTAAAACGGACCAAAACTGACGGAGTTAACGGGAGTTAACCGTGGGGGTCCCGAAGGTAGTCCCGGGTGGTGCCGGCACGACTGGGAACGTTTTGCACCCACCACGCCCAAGGATGTCCCCAACGCCATAGGCTCTGAGAGGGAAGTGCAGAGACACTAAAAGCATGATTCCTACCGCAGGTAAGGTGTATCCGAGGTAGTGGTCGTGGGTAGCGCCCATTGGATCACTCCTGGACCACCGTACCCTGCGGAAGACACCGGAAGCCCGAGACTCGTAAATAGTAGATAGATAAACCGCTCACGGTAGCTTCCGGCGTCAAGAAGAAATCAACGCGCATGGGAAGGGTGTCATAGATAGTCTAGTTCAGCAAGGGGTCTTGACAGTTAGCCACTGGCAAGTCCCCGATGCGCAGAGGTTTTCACTCCGGCGGGCAGAATGGAAATGCGCCGCAGAAACGATATGCACATATGGTGAACGCCGACTAGAGCGGGTCGACACATACATGCCCGAAGGGGGTGTCAGGAGACGTGTCGGACCGCCCTTAGCGGAGAAGGGTGTGCTCGAATAGTTGGAGTAAACTGATGGGGGAGTTTCTGGCATAAGATAAAACTACCTGAAAGTCTATGCGAGAACTCTCCTACTCCAACAATCAATCCTCTCGAGACCTTAATTGAGTGAAGCGTCAGGCTTAACGATATTAAGTTTTACCGTCTACTTTACTCTTACATCTGTGTGAACTTTTGGCGATAAGTTTGAAGTTGTTTGGTGCGGTCGCAACCTTGGGATCCATCTTCCTAGGGGTGCCCCCGTTACAGTATATCGTTAAGCGAGCTCCTCGCTTAACTCCTCTCCTGATTAATTGTTTTTCGACCTTCGGCACTGACCTTGCGTGAATACTGGTAACCTTGTCTCGAACAAGTAGCCCAGGGTGGAAAGCGCAATGGCTAGTATCGAACGTCGACCTAGAATGGAATCCAACTCGGATTCAGACCTTGACCTTGACGAGAACTCCGCCAACACATTTCGTGCTTCGGTGTTCGCGGACGTCCGCGGTATTGAATGGGACGGTCACCAATTGCTCCTGGAGGCCGCCCCTATTCAACTACCTGATGAATGTGTTGATCTTATGATTACAGACCCTCGCGCTGCGGCGCTTTCGTTCTTCCAAGACGCCGCCCTCGTCCACAACATGCTCCCTCCTCCACCGCAAGGAGTACCCTTTAGCGAGTTCTCCCGCGAGTTCGTCGAACCTTACATCGTCCGGGAGGTATCCAAGTCGATTGAGGATGCGAAGCGGGAACTGAAGAACTGGAATGCCCAGCAGCAGCAGGTGTTCCGTAAACAGATTACTACGGCAGCGGTGGAATGGATGAAGGTACAGCAGGAGGCATACCTGCGAATGTTAAGAGACCAGAAGGCATTGAAGGATCGTATGGCAGCGCTGGAAAGGGCCTTCGCGGGAGGTTATAGTATTGATGCTGAGAATGACGTACTGATGATAGAGGCGGCGCCCCCACTCCCACTTGTCCACACGAAGCTGGAGAACTTCGGGATGGAACTGGCTATGAGAGCCCGGGATGAACAGTGGAGGGCGTACCTAAGCCCCGTGGGCATACGGATGTTGGAAAGCCTCAAGGGGGAAGGATACAGTTATACCTCGTCCTTCACAAGAGCATCAACAGGCTCGCTGTCTGTCCCCTCCTCGATCGCCCGCAGTCGTTCAGGAAGTCCGGCGATTGGACCAACCGATGGGCGTCGGGTTAAGAAAAGGACGTCCAAGCCAAAGGGTATCACAGCACCAGATACACCTGACCCTACTCCTCGGCCGACCCCCGCTCCCATTAACCCCCCTGCAACACCGTCGGTTGCAACTCCCGTACCTCCTATTGCTGCCCCAAGACCCACACCTTTACCAGTTTCATTGCCCCCTCCTGATACCTTCCCTGTCGCAGCTTTCCCGCCAACAGTATCGGCTACCCCAGGGTACCGACCGCTGCGTGCGGCTTCACCTGGATTCTTTGAACAGGTCAGGCGCCAGGAAGAGCGAGCACCCATGGCTCCATCACGAGGGACTCCGATCCCCGGACCTGGGACACCCGCTCGTTCCGTTCCTTGGGCACCCGTGATTCCCTCTGCCCCCTCAAAACCAACTCTTCCCTCCATCCTCCCCACGATCACTAGTGGTGAGTCGGACAGCCAAGACGAGTACTGTCTGTCGGGCTGCAAATCGGAAGAAACCCGTATGGGGTGGATTCATTACCACACGTACGGGTGCAGGAAGGGACCACGGACCCCGGTAAGGCACCGAAGAAGACAGAAGGAGGGAGACGGACGACCAACATGTGGGTACTGTGGGTCATGGAGACACGCGGGGCCCCCAATGCAACCTTTGAGTTGTCCAGAGCTTCAGTCGTTTCTGGCGATGACTCAGGCGGCTCCGAACCCAACTCCTGAGAGTGGGCAACGACCTGTTCCACCACCGGCATCAGTACCATCAGGGGCTAACCCCCCCGAGGATGGGAATCAGGATGGCCAGGAGGAAAGGTTTGATGGGTATGATAGACCCCGCGAGACCCCAGGTGGAAATACCGGGGGTAGTGGAGGTGGAAATGGACCACCTGTCGGTGGTACTACGGGAGCAGGTGGAGATCCTGGGGACTCTGACCATGATAGCTCGGATGATGATGATGCCGATTCTCTCCCCGACTTGACCCCTTTTCTCGGCGCTCGCAAGGATGACTGGAGCGACGAGAAGAAACGACGGTGGGACCGCCGTGCTAAGAAGCTGTCAAGGGAACTACGGAGCAGGGCGACTGCACGACCATCATCTAGACAACGGCAGAAGAAGCCGGAAAAGCTGAGCGGCATTCCGGCATTTAAGGGAAAGGTCACCGAACTCGCCAGCTTCTTGACGCTGGTAGAGGTTAAGTTCGAGTACTTTGCTGGGTGCAGGTTGACCGATATGGACAAGGTAAACCTGGTGATCCCCCTTCTAGAAGATACTGCCCGAACATGGTATCTTGGGCTGCACTCCCACATCAATAAGGAGGCAGCCAAGCGTACCGGAGTTCCAGTTAATAACAGTAACCCGTTAAGAACGTGGAAAGGATTCCGGGAACGGCTTGAACGGAGTTTCGGCGGTGACCAAGCGGAACGAGACCGATCCCTCCTTGAGTGGCGAGACCTAGTGATGAAGCCACATCACATCGATGAGTACCTGGACAAGATAATTGACTATATGTATAAGCTTAGCTATACAGACCCTGTGCAGGTACGAGATAAGGTACGGTCGGGCATTACTCAAGAAGTGAGGAACGCGTGGGCACTGAAGGAGCCCCATCCCACCGACTTGAACGACTACCTTGATCTTCTTCGGAAGGTTGGACACACACTGGAAGACAACACCCGGTTCAGCAACCGAGTTATCCACCCTGTCCAACGGTCTCAACCAACGGACAAGAAGGAGGATAGGTCCTCAACTTCCGGAAGGTTTAAAAAGAAGGATAAAGGTTCGGGCAGACAGAACCAGCGGTCTGCCAAACCTACTAATTTCAATGCGGGGAAACAGGCAAAGCCGGGGACTTCTGAGTATGCCCTGGCGCATAAGGAAATCCCGTCGACTTTGACCGAACGTCGGAGAAAGCACAACCAGTGCACCAAGTGTGGACAAACGGGTCACTTTTGGAGAAAGTGCACCGCGACGTCCCCAGTCGTTAGTTCGTCCAAACAGGCTCGTGGGTTGAAACGGTCAGCCCCGGTAAGCGAGCCCTCAGGTACGGACAAGCGACTAAAGCGCATTGAAGCGCCACCTCCGGCTACCTCGTCAAAGATACTTGAAGTCCGACAGGCATCACCTCAGATTATGGAGGTTGATACTGACGGCTCAGAATAGGTAAGACCCCATTCTGTGTAAGGTAGAACCTTAATAACCTGTATCCATAGACCCCTGCGGGATGGATGAAAAGGAGCCCCGGAAGTGGCTTCTGGGATGGGTAAGTACCCCTCTACTGCATGAACGACCCTGATGCTGACTACACCCAGGTGGTGTGGGCAGATAGATGTTGAAGGCCGTATGCGGTGGACAGGGTGATCTCTCCTTTGTGGGTTTTCAGGTTATTTCCTTTGTTCTAGTTATTTGTATTTCTTTCAGGATTTCTTTACTGGGACGGACAAGTCATAGGGTATTATTTTCGGTTGAGGCTGGGAGAGATCTCGCTCGCGGAGACGCTCGACATTGGGGAAGCAAGGTTGCTTCGCTTGGAACCGGTCCAAGAGCGGACCTCTACCCACCTCGGGAAAATTTGTTATGGTTAGTACAAGCGGGATTAGTTCAGGCTGGACTTGATTGAATAAATGATACTATGATCAAGTTTACCTGAGGAGGGTTTAGTACCCGAAATCATGCTGGCGTGATAGTAAACACCCTAGCTATTGATAACACGATTCCCAATCCCTTAACGTTTACCGACCCGTTGTGGCCGCTCTTGTGTCGAAAGGCAAGAGATCAGAATTAGTAAGCCAAGATGACTAAGTCCCTAAGACAAGTGAAGAGGCAGAAGCGTGATAACTTGCCTCGCCATACCAAGTCTATCCACCTGAGGGTAAGGCTAGACTGGAAGATTGGAGCTAGACAGGTAAGCGCTGAGGCGCTCCTGCTACTCGACAGTGGAGCTACTGGGCCAGTGCTTAGTAGCCGATGGGTTAAACAAACGCAGGCACCATGTGTACGACGAAAGGTACATGTGCCGATAAGCGACGCAAGCGGTAATCACATTCCGGGGTCAGGTCTGCACTATACCAAATCATTGGACATGAGAATAGGCGACCACCATAACGAAATGCGGTTTGAAGTCGCGGACATGCCCGACACCAAGGTGGACGGGTACCTACCTATGTCTTGGTTGAAGGACCATAATCCCGACATAGATTGGAAGACAGGATCACTAACCTGGCGCTCAGATTTCTGCAAGGCTAATTGCCTGGCAGAGCAGGGGCGGTTAGTGTTCATGACCGATGAAGAGTTGCTAGCTGAAGACCCTAGTAATGTGTACCTGTTGGGAATTGTACAATTCTCCGATGAGGAAGGTGCTGACATTACTGTCAAGCTACTCCCTGAGTATAAGGACTACGGGGACATCTTCAGTCAAGAACGGATTGAGGCCTTGCCGGAGCACTCAAAGTATGACCACACGATCGAGTTGCTACCCGGGACTCAACCTCCGTTTGGGCCTATCTATCCGTTATCGGAAAAGGAGCTTAAGGCACTCCGGGAATATCTCAATGACATGCTGCGAACGGGGAAGCTACGGCGATCCAGTTCCTCAGCAGCAGCCCCTATCCTCTTTGTGCCAAAACCAGATGGTACATTAAGACTGGTAATAGATTACCGAGGGCTGAACAAAATCACGGTGAAGAGCAAGTACCCTCTACCGCTGATGAATGAACTGCGAGATAGGTTAGGAAAAGCCGTTGTGTTCACTAAGTTGGACTTGAAAAACGGCTACTATCTTCTGAGGATGGCAGAAGGTGAGGAATGGAAGACGGCCTTCCGGTGCAGATATGGACTGTATGAATACACGGTCATGCCGTTTGGGTTATGTAATGCCCCGGCAACTTTCCAGAGCATGATAAATGAGGTCTTTCGAGATCTCATGGATGAAGGAGTCATCGCGTATATGGATGACATCCTGATCTACTCCGAAACTATGGAAGAGCACGTCGCGATGGTAAGGCGTGTAATGGAGAAATTGCGGAAAGCTAGACTATGTGTAAGTATGAAGAAGTCCAGTTTCCACCAACGGGAGGTTGAATTCCTCGGATATAGGATCTCCGATATGGGGATCTCTATGTTGTCGGAAAAGGTGCAGACAATCAAAGACTGGGCACCTCCGACATGCGTCGTCGACGTTCAAAGCTTTATGGGCTTTGCCAACTTCTATCGTCGGTTCATAGAAGGGTTCAGCAAGATAGCGAAACCCCTCACGGACTTGACAAAGAAGGATGTCCGATGGGAATGGACACCTGCATGTGAGCAGGCCTTCAATCATTTAAAGGAAGCGTTCACGTCCAAACCTATCCTAGCACATTTTGACCCTGAACGGCCAACACGGCTAGAAACCGACGCTAGTGACTTTGCATTAGGAGCCGTTCTCTCCCAGTTATGTGAGGATGAGAGATGGCATCCGGTGGCCTACCATAGTAGGAAGTTTCACCCAGCAGAGATCAATTATGATGTCCATGATAAGGAAATGACTGCCATCGTGGCGGCATTCAAGGAATGGGATCATCTGCTGCGCTCAGTAACTGACCAATTGGTGATCTATACGGATCATAAGAACTTGGAGTACTTTAATAGTACCAAGGTCCTTAACCGAAGGCAGCACCGCTGGGCTGAATTCCTGCAACCGTTTAACTTCAAGGTGGTTTACCGAGAAGGACGGTTGAATGAGAAGGCGGATGCTTTGTCGCGGCGTAGGGACTACCGCCCTGAAGGGGGGAGTGATTTTCCGCCACAGTCGTTTTTTCGCCCCGGACAATGGGTTGGGAGCCAGGAACGGGACATCTTGCGACCACAGGTGTTGCAAGTGTGCCAGGGATTTCGGCTCAAGTCTTCCTTTTTGGATCAGTTGCGGGTAGCGATAACCGAAGACCAGGAGTACTTAAGGATCCTGAAGGCAACAGCTGCAGGTGACAAAGAGGTCGACCGACATTTCACGACGGAAAAGGGCTTACTCCTGTACAAGAACAGGTGGTATGTTCCCCAGGGTCAGAATCTGAAGCAGACAATCATGAAGGCAGAACATGACTCCCGAATCGCGGGACACTTCGGGACTTACAAAACCATTGGCAGGGTGAGGGCTAACTTCTACTGGCCTAAGATGGATGAGCACATCACTGACTATGTGCGGACATGTGACGCATGCCAAAGAAATAAATCCATCAGGCACAAGAAGTTCGGGCTGCTGGAACCTATCGATGTTCCTATGCGGCCTTGGACAGCAATTTCAATGGATTTCATTGTCGCGCTGCCAGAGTCCGAAGGGTATACCAAGATCTGGGTCATAGTAGACAGATTTTCGAAAATGGCCCATTTCATACCCCTGACCACTGAGGTACCTATCAAGGAGCTTGCCTTGATATTCCTGAAGGAGGTTTGGCGCCTTCATGGACTGCCAGAGTCAATCATCTCCGACCGAGATAGCCGATTCACATCCAAGTTCTGGATGAGTCTGATGCACTTGCTGCAAGTGAAACTAAACGTTTCGACTGCATTCCACCCAGAGACTGATGGGCAAACCGAGAGGGTTAATCAGACACTGGAGCAGTACTTGCGTAGTTACTGTTCCTATCAACAGGATGACTGGGTTTCGCTGCTACCCCTTGCGGAGTATGCGTATAACACCTCAACATCAGAATCCACCAGGTTGTCACCATTTGAGATCAATTATGGGTTCAACCCACGGACAAACTGGTCGGGTGTTGTGTCTGACAACCAAGGGATACACCCAAGTAGTGAACTCTTGGTTAAGGAATGGGAAGGAACCTGGCAACAGATTCGAGAAACGATTCAACGGGCACAGGAAAGGCAGCGGAAATGGCATGACCAGAAACGGCTGCCATCCCCGGACTATGTTACCTTGGAAGATGTGGCTGCTGGGCGGGCTAAGAAAGCGGACCGCGTGATGTTGAACCGGAAGAACATCCGCACCAAGCGTCCCATGGAGAAGCTGGACCACCGGATGTTTGGCCCTTTCGTGGTCAAACGTCGGGTGGGTACCCGAGCATACGAACTCCAATTGCCCACCCGATGGAGCATCCACCCGGTTTTCAATGTCACGCTGCTGGAACCCTATCGCGAGGATCCGGAATCGGGTAGGATCAAGGAGATCCCTACCCCAGAGCTCGTGGACAATGAGCCCAGTTACGTTATTGAAGCTGTTGTGGACAGTCGCTGGTATGGTGGAACAAAGGCGAAGTTTCCGTCGCGCTTTGTCCAGTACCTGGTTTCATGGGAAGGCTATGGAGCTGAGGAGAACTCGTGGGAGCCCTATGAGATGCTAGAAGGGACAGGCTTACAGGCCATGCTAGATTTCCACCAAAGATATCCGTCCAAGCCCAGGGACCATAGGGTCTTGGGGGAATCGAGTCGTGGAAACAAAAGACGACGCTAAACGGTCCGGGACGGACCGTAGAGAAGAGGGGAGTGATGTAACGACCCAGCATACATGAGCTATGGCAGCCGGAACCTACACCCATACAGGTAGCCCGGAGGCGAACTGGTAGGAACCGGCAGGCAAGTGAGTACTTGACCTACGGAGACCCGATGGCCCGGGCTCCGAGATGAGCAGACTTAGTGGACACAAGTATTTAGGTACATGGCTACGCCCAAGGTTGGTGTCAGCGTACTTAGGGACCTATGAAGGGCCAATACACAGCTAGGCTGGGTAACTAGAGAAAGGCCGAGTGTGTCTATCCCCGGAAGTGGGATAGATAGGGTAACAGGAGAAAATCCACTTGTCCACCGGACAAGATTACCCTACCCTCAGAACAGGGTTACCCTGCCTTGAGGCTTGGATTACCCTGTTCAAGGGCCTGAGTTACCCTACCTCCCAATACGAAGTCCCTCGGGGAGTTTGGGAAAAATGACTGGAATGTTTGTCACACGAAACCATGCATAATACTGGAATCTGGGGTTCCGGGAGATGCTATTGGGCGAGCTACGCAGCTACGAAGAAGCTGTAAATTGAAGACATTATTCCTATCATGCCCCTCCGGCCCCGCCTTGAGGCCCGGACGTCATGGGCAAACGGTTGCGTAGTTGTGTGCAGTCTAGCAAAGGAGGATCTTTGGAGACCCGCTTGCAACACCGTATACATTGCTGCCGTCCGGTCGACCGTAAGCTGTTCGCAGGATATATAAGGGGGCATAGGGTGGAAGGTGGAGTACCTCCTCCAAGTTGTTCGGAGTAAAACGGACCAAAACTGACGGAGTTAACGGGAGTTAACCGTGGGGGTCCCGAAGGTAGTCCCGGGTGGTGCCGGGACGACTGGGAACGTTTTGCACCTACCACGCCCAAGGATGTCCCCAACGCCATAGGCTCTGAGAGGGAAGTGCAGAGACACTAAAAGCATGATTCCTACCGCAGGTAAGGTGTATCCGAGGTAGTGGTCGTGGGTAGCGCCCATTGGATCACTCCTGGACCACCGTACCCTGCGGAAGACACCGGAAGCCCGAGACTCGTAAATAGTAGATAGATAAACCGCTCACGGTAGCTTCCGGCGTCAAGAAGAAATCAACGCGCATGGGAAGGGTGTCATAGATAGTCTAGTTCAGCAAGGGGTCTTGACAGTTAGCCACTGGCAAGTCCCCGATGCGCAGAGGTTTTCACTCCGGCGGGCAGAATGGAAATGCGCCGCAGAAACGATATGCACATATGGTGAACGCCGACTAGAGCGGGTCGACACATACATGCCCGAAGGGGGTGTCAGGAGACGTGTCGGACCGCCCTTAGCGGAGAAGGGTGTGCTCGAATAGTTGGAGTAAACTGATGGGGGAGTTTCTGGCATAAGATAAAACTACCTGAAAGTCTATGCGAGAACTCTCCTACTCCAACAATCAATCCTCTCGAGACCTTAATTGAGTGAAGCGTCAGGCTTAACGATATTAAGTTTTACCGTCTACTTTACTCTTACATCTGTGCGAACTTTTGGCGATAAGTTTGAAGTTGTTTGGTGCGGTCGCAACCTTGGGATCCATCTTCCTAGGGGTGCCCCTGTTACACAAGATGCCGATGCGCGGAAGTTTTGACTCCAGCGGGCAAAATGGAAATGCAGCACGGAAATGATAACCGTATAAGGTGAACACCAGCTAGAGTCTGGTGACACATGCATGCCAGAACAGTGTGCCCGGAGACGTGTCCGACCGCCCTTAGCGGAGGAGGGTGTACTCGAATAGTTGGAGTAAACTGATGGGGGAGTTTCTGGCATAAGATAAAACTACCTGAAAGTCCATACGAGAACTTTTCTACTCCAACAATCAATCCTCTGCAGACCTTAATTCAGTGACGCATCAGGCTTAACCATATTAAGTTTTACGCTTTACTTGACTCTTACATTGGTGTGAACTTTTGGCGATAAGTTTGAAGTTGTTCGGTGCAGTCGCAACCTTGGGATCCATCTTCTTAGTGGTGCCTCCGTTACTGTATATCATTAAGTGAGCTCCTCGCTTAACTCCTCTCCTGCGTAATTGTTTTCCGACCTTCGGCACTAACCTTACGTGAATACTGGTAACCTTGTCTAGAACAAGTAGCGCAGGGTTGAAAGCGCAATGGCTAGTACCGAACTTTGAACCAGAATGGAATCCAACTTGGATTCAGACCTTGACCTCGACGAGCACACCGCCAACACGTTTCATGCATTGGTTTTTGTGGATGTTCGCGGTATCGACTGTGACGGCCACTAGCTGCTCCTGGAGGCCACCCCTATTCAATTACCCATTCAATGTCTTGATCTCCTGATTACACACCCTCGCCCTGCCGCACTCTCATGTTTTCAAGACCCTACTCTGGTCCACAACATGCTCCCTCCCCCGCCGCATGGGGTTCCTTTTAGCGAGTTCTCCCACGAATTCGTCGAACCTTATATTATCCGTGTGGTATCCAAGTCGATTGGGGAAGCGAAGCGAGAACTGATGAACTGGAACACCCAGCAGCAGCAGGTGTTCTGAACAGAGACCACTACGGCAGTGGTGGAATGGATCAAGGTGCAGCAAGAGGCATACCTGTAGATGATAAGCGATCAGAAGGCATTGAAGACTCGGATAGCAGCCTTGGAAAAGGCTTTTGAAGGAGGGTATAGTATTGATGCTGACAATGATGTACTGATGTTAGACACCGCGCCCCCACTCCTGCTCGTCCAGACCAAGCACGAGAACTTCAGCATGGGGTTGGCCATGAGAGCCAGAGACGACAAGCGGAGGGCATACCTGAGCCCAAATGGTATACAGATGTTGGAAAGCCTGAATGGTAAGGGCTATAGTTATACCTCCTCCTTCTCAAGAGCATCGACAGGCTCCCTGTCGGTCCCCCCCTCAATTGCCCGCAGTAGGTCAGGCAGCCCCACAGTCGGCCCAAGTGATGGACGTCGAGTAAGAAAAAGGACATTCAAGCGAAAGTGTATTACGGCCCCAGAGATGCCTGACCCTACTCCTCGTCCGACCCCGGCTCCTATTCTTCTGCCCGCAACACTGTCTGTTGCAACCCCTATACCCCCTATCGCTGCCCCAAGACCCACACATCTGCCAGTCTTGTTGCCTGCACCTGATACCTTTCCTGCTACAGCATTCCCACTAGCCACATCGGCTGCCCCAGGGTTCCGGCCACTGCGCGCAGTGTCACCTAGGCTATTCAAACAGGTAAGACGCCAGGAGGAGGGAACACCCATGGCTCCGTCACAGGGGACTCCAATTCCCAGACCCGGGATGCCTGCTCACTCCGTTCTTTGGGCACTGGTCCTTCCCTCGGCGCTCTCGAAACAAACTCTGCCCTCCGCTTTCCCCACCATTACAAGTGGCAATTCGGGGAGCCAAGACGAGTTCTGTCTGTCGGGCGGTAAGGCGTAAGAAACCCGAATGGCGTGGATTCATTACCACTCCTATGGGTGTAGGAAGGGACCACGGACCCCGGTGAAGCACAGAAGATGGCAAAAGGAAGGAGATGGACAACCGATATGTGGGTATTGTGGGTCATGGAGGCACGCTGGCCCCCCGATACAACACCTGAGTTGTCCACAATTGCGGTCATTTCTGCGGATAACACAAGCGGGGCCTGACCTAACTACTGAGAGTGGGTGACACCCCATTCCACCACCGGCATCAGGACCATCCGGGGCTAACCCCACGGAGGATGGCAACCAGGATGGCCAGGAGTAACGGTTCGACGGGCACGATAGAGCCCGGGAATCCCAAGGTGGGAATACCGGAGCTAGTGGGGACAGGAATGCACCACCTGGAGGTAGTACGGCGGGACCAGGCGGAGATCCAGGAGGCTCTGACCGTGACAGCTCAGATAATGATGACGATGGAGATTCTCTCCCGGACTTGACCCCCTTCCTCGGTGCTCGCAAGGATGACTGGGGCAATGAGAAGAACCGGCGCTGGGATCGCCGGGCCAAGAGAGTAGCGAGACCCCTGAGGGGTACTGGTTCAGCTTCTAGGCCTCCACCAAAACACCACCAGAAGAAGCCGGAGAAGGTGAGTGGCATCCTTCTATTCAAGGGCAAAGTTACGGAACTCGCAAGTATCTTGACCTTGGAAGAGGTCAAATTTGAATACTTTGCGGATTGCAAGTTAACTGATATGGACAAGGAAAACTTGGTGATCCCCCTTCTTGAAGACTCAGCCCGGGCATGGTATTTGGGGTTGCATGGGGACATTATCAAGGAAGCCGCCAAGGGCACTGGCATTCCTGTAAAGGACAGCAACGCCTTACAGACATGGAAAGGGTTCCAAGAACGGCTGGAACAAAGTTTCAGCGGAGACCAGGCCGCATGAGATCGATCACTTCTAGGGCCGCGAGACCTTGTGGTGAAACCACATGACATCGACGAGTACCTGGATAAGATAATTGCCTACATGTATAACCTTAGCTATACAGATCCAGTACAGGTACGAGAAAAGGTTCGATCAGGTAACATACAAGAGGTTCGGAAGGCATGGGCACTTAAGCAGCCCCATCCAAGCGACCTGAATGAGTACCTTGATCGTCTCTGGAAGGTCGGGCACAGGCTTGAGGACAACAATGGGTTCAGTAACTGCGTCATCCACCCAGCCCCCTGGTCTCAACACACTGATAAGAAGGAGGATAGTTCCTCAACATCGGGGAGGGTCAAGAAGAAGGAAAAAGGGTCGGGCAGAGAGAACCAGAGGTCTGCCAGACCTACCAATTTCAACATGGGGAAACAGGCAAAGCTAGTGACTTCTGTCTATGCAATAGGGCATAAGAAAATCCTGTCGACTTTGACCGAACGCCGGAGGAAGCCCAACCAGTATACCAAGTGCGGGCACAGAGGTCACTTTTGGTGAAAGTGTACCGCGACGGCCCCAGTCGTTTGTGCATCCAAACAGGCTGGTGGGTTGAAACGGTCAGCCCCGGTAAGTGAGCCCACAGGAACGGACAAGTGACTAAAGCCCATTGAATCGCCCCCTCCGGCTTCCTCGACAAGGATACTTGAAGTGCGTCAGGCATCACCTCAGATCGTGGAGGTTGATACTGACGGCTCGGAATAGGCAAGAACCCATTCTGTTTAAGGTGCAACCTTATTAACCCGCAGCCACAGACCCCTGTGGGAAAAATGGACATGAGCCATGGAGGTGGCTTCGTAGATGGGTAAGTACCCTTCTACCGTATAAACGACCCTGATACTGACTACACCCATGTTGTGTGCGCAGGTAGACGTTGCGGGCCATGCGCAGTGGGCTGCGCTATCTCTCCTTTGTTGGGTTTCTGGTTATTTCCCTTGTGCTAGTTATACGTATTTCTTTTAAGAGTTCCTTAGCTAGATGGGCAAGTCATAGGACATTATTTCGGTTGAGGGTGGGTGAGGTCTGGCTGAAGGAGACGCTCGACAATGGGGAAGCAAGGCAGGTTCACTTGGAACTGGTCTCACAGCGGACTTCTACCCACCCTGGGGAAAATTGTTATGTTTAGTACAAGCGGAATTGATTCAGGCTATACTTGATCAAATAAACTGTGCTATTTTCAAGCTTACCTGAGGAGGGTTTAGTACCCGAAATCATGCTGGCGTGATAGTAAACACCCTTGTCATTGATAAAAGAGGAATTCCGCGCCCTTAACATTTACTAACCCGTTGTGGCTGCTCTTGTGTCGAAAGGCATGAGACTAAAAGGATTCACTAAGCCACGATGACTAAGTCCCCAAGACAAGTGAAGAGGCAGAAGCGTGACAACTTCCCTCGTCATACTAAGTCTATCCACCTGCGGGTTAAGTTAGACTGGAAGATAGGAGCTGGACTGGTAAGCGCAGAAGCGCTCCTGCTACTCGATAGTAGAGCTACTGGGCCGGTACTTAGTAGCTGATGGGTTAAGGAGACCCAGGCACCTTGTGTGCGACGAAAGGTACACGTGCCGATAAGTGACGTGAGCGGTAATCATATTCCTGGGTCAGGGCTACACTATACCAAGTCATTGGAGATGAGGATGGGTGACCACCATAATGAGATGCGCTTTGACGTCGCGGATATGCCCAACACTAAGGTGGATTGGTACCTACCTATGTCTTGGTTGATTGACCATAACCCTAACATAGATTTGAAGACAGGATCACTAACCTGGCTCTCAGATTTCTGCAAGGCTATCTGCCTGGCAGAGCAGGGGTGGTTAGTGTTCATGACCGATGAAGAGTTACTAGCCAAAGACCCTAGTAATCTATACCTATTGGGAATTGTGCAATTCTGCGATGAGGAAGGTGCAGACATTACATTTAAGCTACTCGCCAAGTATAAGGACAATGGGGATATCTTTAGTCCAGCACAGATTGAGGCGCTACCAGAGCACTTGAAGTATGACTATACAATTGAGTTGCAACCCCAAAGCCAATCTCCGTTTGGGCCTATCTATCCGTTATCAGAAAAGGAGCTTAAGGCACTCCAGGAATATCTCCAGGACATGCTGCGAACAGGATTGCTACGGCGATCCAGTTTTCACGGCAGCAGCCCCTATCCTCTTTGTGCCAAAACCAGATGGTATATTAAGACTGGTAATAGATTCCCGAGGGCTGAATAAAACCACGGTAAAGAGTAAGTATCCTCCACTATTGATGAATGAACTGCGCGATAGGTTAGGAAAAGGCGATGTGTTCACCAAGTTGGACTTGAAGAATGGCTAATACCTTCTGAGGATGGCAGAAGGTGAGGAATAGAAGACAGCCTTTGTCGGCAGATATGGACTGTATGAATACAGGGTCATGCCGTTTGGGTTGTATAATGCTCCGGCAACTTTCTAAAGCATAATAAATGAGGTCTTTCAGGATCTCATAGATGAAGGAGTCATTGCATACATGGATGACATCCTGGTCTACTCCGAAACTATGGAAGAGCATGTCGCAATGCTGAGACATGTGATGGAGAAATTGCAGAAAGCTAGACTATCTGTAAGTATGAAGAAGTCCAGTTTCCACCAATGGGAGTTTGGATTCCGGGGATACAAGATCTCCAATATGGGGATCGCTATGTTGTCAGAGAAGATGCAGACAATTAGGGATAGGGCACCTCCGACATGTGTCGTCGATGTTCGAAGCTTTATGGGCTTTGCCAACTTCTATCGTCAGTTCATAGAGGGTTTCAGCAATATAGCGAAACCTCTGACGGACATGACAAGAAAGGATGTCCGATAGGAATGGCCACCTGCGTGTGAGCAGGCCTTCAACCATTTGAAGCAGGCGTTTACGTGGAAACCTATCCTGGGACATTTTGACACTGAAGGGCCAACCTGGCTGGAAACCGACACTAGTGACTTTGCATTAGGATCCGTCCTCTCCCAGTTCTGTGAACATGAGAAATGGCATCCAGTGGCCTATCATGATTGGAAGTTTCACCCAGCGGGGATTAATTAGGACATCCATGACAAGGAAATGACTACTATAGTGGTGGTATTCAAGGAATGGGATCATTTGCTACGCTCCGTAACGGACCAGTTAGTGATCTATACGGATCATAGGAATTCGGTGTCCTTTAATAGTACAAAGGTCCTTAACCGAAGGCAGTACCGCTGGGCTGAGTTCCAGCAACCATTTACCTTGAAGGTGGTTTACCGCGAAGGGCAGTTGAATGAAAAGGCTGATGCTTCGTCATGGCGTAGGAACTACTGCCCCGAAGGGGGGGGTGATTTTCCGCCACAGTGATTTTTTCGCCCCGGACAGTGGGTCGGGAGCCAGCAACGGGACATCTTGCGACCACAAGTGTTGCAGGTGTCCCAGGAATCTCGGCTCCAGTCTTCCTTTTTGGATCAGCTGCGGGTAGCGATAAAGGAACACCAGGAATATTCAAGGATGCTGAACTCAATGGCTGCCGGTGACAAAGAGGTCGATCGACATTTCACGATGGAAAAGCGCTTACTCCTGTACAAGAGCAGGTGGTATGATCCCAAGGGCCAGAATCTGAAGCGGACAATCATGGAGGCTGAATATCACTCCCGAATCGCGGGGCACTTCAGGACAAACAAGACTGTTGGCAGGGTGAGGGCTAACTTCTATTGGCCAAAGGTGTACGAGCACATCACGGATTCTATGCAAACATGTGATGCATGCTAAAGAAATAAGTCCATCAGACGCAAAAGGTTTGGGCTGCAGGAACCTGTTGATGTTCCTATGCGGCTATGGACAGCGATATCAATGGACTTCATTGTGGCGCTGCCAGAGTCCGAAGGGTATACCAAGATCTAGGTCTTAGTGGACAGGTTCTCCAAAATGGCACATTTGATACCCCTGACTATGGAGGTACCCATCAAGGAGCTTGCCTTGATATTCCTGAAGGAAGTTTGGCGCCTTCATGTACTCCCAGAGTCAATCATCTCCGATCGAGATAGCCAATTCACATCTAAGTTTTGAATAAGTCTAATACACTTGTTGCAAGTGAAACCAAAGGTTGCGACTGCATTCCACCCTGAGACTGATTGGCAAACCAAGAGGGTTAATCAGATACTGGAGCAGTACCTGCGTAGTGACTATTCCTACCAACAAGATGATTGGGTTTCGCTGTTACCCCTTGCAGAGTATGTGTACAACAACGCGATATCAAAATCCACCAGGTTGTCACCATTTGAGATCAACTATGGGTTTAACCCCAGGACAAACTGGTCGCGTGTCGTGTCTGATAATCAAGGGGTACACCCTCACAGTGAGCTCTTGGTTAAGGAATGGGAAGGAACCTGGCAGGAGATTTGAGACACGATTCAACAGGCACAGGAAAGGCAACAGAAATGGCATGACCAAAAAGAGGTTGCTATCACTGGACTTCGTTACCTTGGAAGATATGGCTGCTGGGCGGGCTAAGAAAGCGGACCGCGTGATGTTGAACCAAAAAAACATCCGCACAAAGCATTCAATGAAGAAGCTAGACCACCAGATGTTTGGGCCTTTCGTGGTCAAACATCGGGTGGGCAACCTGGCCTACAAACTCCAACTGCCCACCAGATGGGGCATCCCCCCGGTTTTCAATATCACGTTGCTCGAACCCATTCGTGAGGATCCGGAGGCAGGTATAGTCAAGGAAGTCCCTACCCTGGAACTTGTGGACAACGAGCCCAGTTATGTTATCGAAGCTGTAGTGGACAGTCAATGGTATGGTGGAGCAATGGCGAAGTTTCTGTCATGCTTCGTCCAGTACCTGGTCTCATGGGAAGGCTACAGGGCTGAGGAGAATTCATGGGAGCCCTATGAGATGCTAGAAGGGACAGGCTTACAGGCTATGCTGGATTTCCACAAACGATGTCCGTCCAAGCCCAGGGACCATAGGGTCTTGGGGGAATCGAGTCGGGGAAATAAGAGACGACGTTAATGGTCCGGGACGAACCAAGGAGAAGAGGGGAGTAATGTAACCACCCAGCATACATGAGCTATGGTAGCCAGAACCTACACCCATACAGGTAGCCTGGAGGCGTACTGGTGGGAACCGGCAGGCAAGTAATCACTTGACCTACGGAGACCTGATGGCCCGGGCTCCGAGATGAACAGAATCCGCTGGCCAGGTACTTAGGTACCTGGGTACACCCGGGAGAGGTGTCAGCGTACTTAGGGACTTCTGAAGAGGCAGTTGCTCAGCTAGGCTGGGTAACTGGAGACAGGCCAGACATGTCTATTACTAGCGACGGGATAGACATGTTAACAGGGAAAAGTTATCTTGTCCACCAGACCAGGTTACCCTACCCCTTGGATCAGATTACCCTGCCATGGGGCTTGGGTTACCGTGCCCAAAGTCCTGAGTTACCCTACCTTTCAATACGAAGTTTCTCGGGGAGTTCAGGAAAAATGGCCGCAATGTTCGTCACACGAAGCCACGCATAACACTGGAATCTGGGGTGCTGGGAGATGCTATTGGGCCCGCCAGGCAGCTCCAAAGAAGCTGTAAATTGGAGACATTATTCCTATCAAACCCTCCGGCCCCACCTTAAGGCCCGGACGACATGGGCAAACGGTTCTTTGGTTGTAGGCAGTCTAGCGAAGTGGAAGGTAAGCAGACCTGCTTGCGACACTGGAGACGTCACTGCCTTCCGGTCGACTGGAAGCTGTTCGCAGGATATACAAGGGGGCATAGGGCGGAAGGTGTAGTACCTGCTCCAAGTTGTTCAGAGTAAAATGAACCAAAACTGACGGAGTCAACAGGAGTTAACAGTAGGGGTCCCGAAGGTAGTCCCGGGTGCTGCCGCAGCGGCCGGGAGAGTTTTACACCCACCAAGCCTGAAAGTGTCCCCAATGTCATAGGCTCTGAAAGGGATGTGCAGAGGCGCTCTAAGCATGATTCCCACCACAGGTAAGCTGGGTCCAAGGTAGTGGTCATGGGTAGCGCCCATTGGACCCCTTCTGGATCACTGTCCCCTTCAGAAGACACCGGAAGCCCATGAACTGTAAATAGTAGACAGATGAAACACTCACAGTAGCTTCCGGGGCCAAGTAGAGATCAATGCAAATGGGAAATGTATCATACATAGTCTAGTTCGTGCGGCATCTTGACTGTTAGCCACTGGCAAGAGGCCTATGCGCAGAGGTTTTCACTGCGCTGGGCAGAATGGAAATGCAGCACAGAAACGATAACGATATAAGCTGAATGTCAACTAGAGTGTGTCGACACATGCATGCCCGAAGGGTGTGCCCAGAGACATGTTGGACCGCCCTTAGTGGAGAAGGGTGTGCTGGAATGGTTGCAGTCAACTGATGGGGGAGTTTCTGCGATAAGATAAAACTACCTGAAAGTCTATGCGAGAACTTCCCTACTCCAACAATCAATCCTCTCAAGATCTTAATTGAGTGAAGCATCAGGCTTAACGATAGTAAGTTTTACTGTTTACTTTACTCTTACATTTGTGTCAACCTTTGCCAATAAGTTTGCAGTTGTTCACTGCAGTCGCAACCTGGGGATCTATCTTCCCAGAGCTGCCCCTGTGGCACACAGTCACGGTGACAAAGGATGCTTTCTCCCCAGGTGAAGTACTTCTAAAAGGATGCGCATCAAGATAGCAGATCTGAATCGCTAATCTAAATGACTTGGGAAACTATCAACAATAATGAATACGAAAAATGAATCAGACGAACCACAGCCAACAATAGAGAAATTAAGACGACAAAAAAGGCCTGGTGGGAGTCCGAAACGAATGAAAAAGGTAGCGCTGTCGCCAAGCCCAGAAGAAAATGGATATCCGTGCTGCGATAACAAGGTAAGACTCCCTGACAAGGAAGCCTTATAAATGGAAAGGGCAAAAAGGAATCACCACATATTGGAAGTGGGACCGAGCAGAGTGGCTTAAACGGAATTATTGATACGACGATTGTACTGCTGACGATTGATGCCGCATGTAACGTGTTCGGGCTGGGCCCTAGTCACCTAGCTGTAAGATAGGAGCAGATGGCTTCTTGATCAACAAGAAGCAAGGGCTGCGTACTTAAGGAGCCTTCGAAGGGGTGTAATAGGAGATCAAAGAAGTAACCGTTCAACCAAGTATATTAAGAACACTGTTTGTCAAAGTCTGCTGTTTCCATCATGGAATTCAGCGGTCTTTAAATACAACATATCACTAATCTCCAGTATGAGTGATATTCCAAAACAAGGTGTGTATCAACCGATAGCACACGAAACCATACAAATATCAAACAATACTGTGAAACCAAACATAAAACATTTTGTGTATCAACCAATAGCACATGAAACAACACGAGTGTCAAACGATACTGTGAAACCGAACATAAAACATCACCTAGGACCCATACCGGTTACACTCCCAAAATAAAATAACAATTTCACCAAAAAAATAACTTGATAAAATCCTAATAGTCGGTAAACCCGCTATTCTCCTGAAAGTCCACGTAGGACCTATCCTCATCGTCCTCACTATCCCACAACAATCTCACGTCATCCTGCAAGATCCATTCCACTCCCTGCAACCCTCTTTCCAAACACTCCTGGCATGGCACTCCGCGTACTAAGCAACCTGTCTCCCAGTAGTGTGGTAGGTCCACTTTCCGGTCCTCCCATTCCTCCGTTGCGGCCTCGATTCACCCGCAATCCCCGCAGTGATCGATATAGGAAATCTTCCAGTATGCACTTGGTGGGCTGATTTCTCGGTATAGAAGGTATCCCAAAATGAGGTCTCGTTCCTTTATGCTAACTTCTTCGTAGTTTGACATTTTTGATTCTTTCGCATAAGGATAAGGTGATTTTGTAAAACGTTTTCTTTTCTCAGATTGTCGGTCTGATAGTAAGGTCTGTTTTCTGCAGAGGGGTTAGAGGGATGGTGGGTGATATTTATGCTTTGGTGGTGACCTCACTTAGGTGTTGGTCCGCTTAGGTGTTGGCCTCACTTAGGTCTTCAGGGGAAAGAGGGTGATACTTGATGTCGGTTTCTTCCGTCTCCATACAACTATCACATTTTTTTCTGCTCAGGTAGCACCCGCTACAGAAGCAGAAAACATCTGGCAGCATATCTCCCCACATTCTTCCTGTTGATTCAGTTGTAATTTCACGGCATCTGCTGCAAATGTGTATGAATAACCTGTTTGTAAGGTACCGTCTAGAGATAATATCACGGTTCACCAACAGTCCCATTAGCTGATGGGGCAGTCTCTAAGGCACTTGCTCATAGTTTGACATCGTAGGGCTGTTGGATGGTGTGTTTTATCTTTCGTTATTGCCAGTACTCAATTTCTGCCCATCATTCTAGGTACGCAGTTTTGTCTTCCATGACCTTATCTTCATCTTCACTGCTTTCATAGTTGCTTGCAACGTGGGCTGACCAAAATCCGTCCTGTATCCCTTGGTCTGTATCAGGGCGCATGTGTTGGATTTCTGGCAGGATTGGGCTCTACGCCACCATCAGATTGTTTATCGTAGAAGGTAGGTCTTCCTCCGGTTTGTTGTTTCCCCACCATTGATTAACCAATTCCATCGCATGTTCCAATCCTTCAAGGCGTTCCCAGCTATTCTGTATTTCCGGGTACCCCACCCATTTCACTAGGAATTGGTCACAGTCATACCGTCTTCTATGGTCTAGTATCACTTCCACTTCCCATTCCGGCTTCTCGTTAACCACAATCAGGGGTGGTTTTGCGTGGCTCCTTGCAGGGAAGGAGATATCGTTTGTAGGGAGGTATCTTTTCACAGTGGACGCGTGGAATGTCGCTTCTTGGTTTCGGTACATTCTGCCATCCATTTCCACCGTGTAGTTTTGTGTATGCTCATTGTATCTGATGATCTTGAATGGTCCACGCCAGTGCAGTTGCAATTTCTTGCTATATCCTGACTCCGTTGCGAATAAACTTCCATATACTAGTAACAGATTACCTTTTCCTCTCGGTGTATGGTGTCTGCGTGGTTTTGCTGCCGTTCTTGTCCTTCTAAATTGTGCCAATGTGATAGCATTAAATGCCGTGTTCCGGATTGCTTGGTGTCTGTTCAATAATTCGTCAGCAGCCAGTACTGTGGAGTTCTTGAAGTTCGCTAAGAGAAGTAGCCGGTAATTCTTTCCCAAAATCGCTTTGTTCGGTGACATGGCGAGGGTTTCTGACCACCGTGCATTCAGGTATGCTGCTGTCTCTGGTATGCTATCGAACCAATTGTTTTCCCTTGCGTTGACGGGATTTCAAAGAGCTGTTTTTAATTCTCCAGTCTTTCTTTCGACTTGTCTATTGGTTTCATGGTGGCCTGGTGCCGCTTTGATGTGCTCGATTCCTAATGAGCAACGCGGTTGTCTCCACACATCTGATTCAAATGGTGGATCTGCATCGCTTACTAGACATGTTGGGTAGCCATAAGGTATAAAGACTTTACTGCATAAAAGTTCCCTGGTTGTTATTGCCGGTACTTGCTTAGTTGTAGGTATGAGCCACGTGAATCCTGAAAACCTGTCCATCGCAACTCGGATTGTGTCTTATCCCCATGAATTATAGAAGGGTCCCGCAAAGTCAATGGCTATCGATTGGAAAACTTCCGATGGTAGGACAATTGTCTGCGCCTTTCCTTTGGGCAACTTTGCGGGTTCATGGTTTATCTGGCATGTGTGGTATTGGGCCATATATGCTCTGCAGTCCTTGCGTATTTCAGGCCAAAATAGGTACTCCAATGCGCACCGCAAGTTTCGTTCAACACTGTGGTGGACTTTGTTGTAGATTTTGCTAATGATGTACTCCCTTAACATCGTGTTTACATATGCAGTACCTTTTGGAATATACAGGCAGTCTTCCGCATATTTGGTTTTTGCGTACAGCATTCCATTTGCAACCTTGTATGAAGACAAGTCTCCTATGGAGTCCATACTTTCATTGACTTTTTTCCAAATTGGTTCTGTTCAGTATGCTGCAACCATATGTGCTCGGAACGTTCAGATCATTTCATTGACTGTTTGCAAGATATCGCACGCATCTTCCCTTCTGTTTCCTCTGGTTGTCTCAGGTTGGTCATCCTCCTCGCAGTCTTCCAAGACATGGTAAAGTCCCCGTCGATATTCACTCATCGTTGGGGGTAAAATCGAAACTACTGTTTCAGGACTGAGGCTTTCTAGTCATTCCACTCATCTGATGGGTGGTGGGCTATCTGGTCCTGGCATTCGGAACCCCGCCCTTGTTTTATAGGTAATGTGTTCTATCGGGTCCACCCGTCCAACTGGTGGCAGACTATCTGGTTGTGGCATATGAAACTCCAGGGCTTCCGCGTTTAGCAATGCCGGGATTGCATAAGACCTGGGCATTGGTTGGGTGAGGGTGGACGGCCCTTCTTGACCACTATTTGGTCTTCCGCCGGTCATTTATTGCCATTCCCAGTTATTTATTTCGGGCGACTCTGGCGGGCTCAGGTCGATTTCAGTGCTTGGGGGGCTTGGTCCTTCACTAAGAGGGTGAGGGCTCGGTTTTCTCCGCCGTCTAGAGTGGTTGTTTGTGAATTTGATCTCAGTCTGATGATATGGGTAATGATTCACGTAGCAGTGCGAGTAGTGCAACATGCTATCTTGGAGTTCTTCAGGTGGTGTGCTTCGCAGGGTTCACTGGTCACCCCAATCATTTCCTGCAGTAATTGAGCAGGGACTTGCAGGGGGTACAGGGGCCTCATTGGGGTAGTCAGTGTATAAGTATAGAGGGAAGGAAGGAGAGATATCTCCTTCGGGTTCCCTCGTGTTGGATTCTTGCTCATAGACCGTGTTGTCTGAGATGTCGTCTGCTTCCTTTGTGAAGTCGTGGACATAGAATGGGTTCAAGTCTGATCCGCCCTCGTATATCCGGGAAAGGGCTTCAGCTAAATAGTTCGTACTTCCTGGCGTGTAGACCATCGTTGCGTCGTAATTTCCTAAGGCACTGAGCCATCAAACTTGCTTTCTCCTTGGATTCTTCACAGTCCATAAATGGGTCAAGGGTTGGTGGTCCATTACAATCGTGAAGGTGTTTCCCATCAGGACATTGTGGAACTGGTTAAGCGCTTCCACCATCGCTAAGGCCTCTTTATCGGTAGTTCCATAATTCACCTCTGCATCGGTGAACTTCCTGCTGTGTAACGAGGCCAGTCGAGCCACCTCATATGTGGGTCCCTGTCCCACCCATGCTCCTATTCCTAAATCTGAGGTGTACATAATTAGCCAAATTAGTTCCTCGCTTCATATGTCTCTTAGTCGCATGACTTTGTGATCGATGATACGCTTTTTTACCATCCTGAATGCTGTCTGATGGGTTGTCGTCCATACGAATTCCGCATTTCCCGTCAGATCCGGTAGTGGTGCCATCAAGGTAGCATAGTGCGGGAGGAACTGAGCCACATAGTTCACTATTTCTAGAAAGCCTTGCAATTCCTTTTTGTTTCGAGTTGTCTCCCAACCTGCAATACTGGATATTTTCTGGGGCAAGGCATGGATTCCCTCGTTATCCACTATGTGTCCTAGTACTTCCAGCTTATCTGCGAATAGTACCGACTTTTTCTTGCTTGCATAAAACTTTGCCTTTCCGAGTCAATCACATACCTGACATATGTGTTTCCCGTGTTCTTCTGACGTATCTGAGAATATGAGAATATCATCAATGTATACCCATACAAAATGATGTAGAAATTCGCTTAGGAGGTCTTCCATAATTCGCGTAACGGTTGCCGGTGCATTCTTGTCTCCTTGTAGCCTTACTTTGCTGACAAATCCTCCAAAGGGGGTTTTAAATAAATTGAACTTAACACTGTCTTTGTCCACTCGTGTTTGGAAGTATGCGTCACTTAGGTCAATCTTACTCCTGAATTGTGCTCATCCTATCCAGTTAAGGATCAGCTGCTGGTTTGGAATTGAAGGACTATCCATGATTGTGTTGTCGTTTCAGATTTTCAGGTCTACCAGGGGGCGAATTCTTCTGTCTGACTTGCGTTGTACCAACATAGGTGCCGCTCCGGGAACTTCCTGTCGCACTATAACACCAGCCCGTAATTTCTCGTTTATTCAGTTTATGAGTTTCTCCTTGTATGCTTCTGGGATCAAGTATGTTGGTTGGTTTCGTAGGTTGGTTGGATCTTTTAGCCGAATGTGGTGGCTAATCTTACGCACAGGGGGTAACGTTTTAGGGACTTTGTCTAGGAATGCATCCTTATATTCTTCGAATAAGGTTGTTGTGGTGGTGTCTGACACAGCGGCTCGCAATTCTCTGCTTGTTGGTTTGTATAGTACATGCAGTTCATCATCGGGAAACTCCACTGCTGTATCCCCACACCTGACGAGGGCATTGTGTCTTTTTAGGAATGGCATTCCAATGAGGGAGTCGTATTTTGCGAGATTTCCTACCAACATCTCCTGATTTGTCTATTTCATTTTTCCGATTCCCACCATCAACTCATACCTTTTGTGGCTTGAGGAGTGCGAGCCTTTCATGGCCATATTGACTGTTGTTGGTTCAGGTAGTGGTTCCGTAGAGACGCCATGGGTAGAGATAAAGGTGGCGCTAACTATGTCACAGCGGATTGTTCCCATGTCGAATGGTGCCTTTGCTGGATGGCCTTCTATGTGAATCGTTTCTTCCAGAGCGTCACAGGGCCTAATTGCCAGCATTGGTTGCATTTGGAGGCTTTGTATTTCCACTGAGTTAATTTCCACTTCGACATATCGGGTTGCTTCCATGTGGTTCGTACTTGTTTCTCGCTTAGTTGCTCTTCCTTTTCCCTTTTTGGCATAGCAGTCCTTTGCATCGTGCCCTTTTTCCCGCATTAGAAACATGTGCCTTCATCACGTCGCTTTGCTTCTTGTCCTTTTTGTCCTTCGACACATTGGGGTTTAGTTGTTTCTTTTTTGTGTTATTCCGTGATAACGATCCTTTGCTACTCCTCTGCTGAGGAACGTGTGTCCAGTAAACTCCTGTCTCATACAGGATGGCATCCTTGTGTTCCGCTCGCTTCACGATCTTGTCAAACAAGTCTCCCTCTTCCTCCATGGGTTCTATCTCCTGGCGTAGTCTGGGATGCATTGCTTCATATAACCTCCGCCGTAGTGTGTACTGGGATACTGTTCCAGTGGGCGATTGTCCATGGTACATTAGGAGATCCGTTGCGCTCAAGGTTATTCTTTCTGTTTTGCCATTTCGTACTTGCTGGATATCCTTGAACCTCTGGTATAGTTCTTCTATGTTTCGTGAGAATTGAAATCTTTTTCTCAGGTATCTAATCAGGGTCACTTCTCGTATTTTTTCCCCACTTTCATAGAGGTTCATTGCTTGGTGGTATGCTTCCTCTACCTTCCCGGTACAAAAACTTCCCAAGTATGCTCCGCTTCCTTCCTTGGTCTTATTCACTCTGCGCAGCGCAAGGTATTGGGAAGTGGTGATTACCCATCGGTCAAATACTTCAGGTTTTAGATCTTCCTTTTCACCGCAGAACGTAGGTAGCAGGGGGAGTTTGATCTTTATTCCTTTTCGGCCGGCCCCCAGGCCGGGCGGCGCAGAGGATTCAAACTCAGACATCCAGTGTTCGGATCTTACGTCACTGTTATCGTCGTCTGATGAGCTTTCTGGAGAGTCACCGGGGAACTTGTCTAGTTGTTCCTTTACCACTGAGGGATCTGATGTGTGTTTGTCTCTGTCTTCCATCTTTGGTGTGCCGACAGGTAGGCTGTCTTTCTTTAGTGGTTGCGCTGGTGCCTTTCCTTGGCTGGGGCTGGGAGAAAATAGCCCAGGAAGGCTGGTTGCTGCCTTTGCTAATTCATCAGCTGATTCGCGAAAGGTCTCCTTGGCCAAGTCTCACCCTAGTTGTCTTTCTGCTTCATCAATCAAGAAGTCGCTCTTTGGCCCTTTTGGTTTCCTGGGTTGCCTTTTCTTGGTAAGGCTTTCTCGTGGGACCTGCTTCCCACTTCAAGTCTCCCATAACTCAATGGTGTCGGGTTGGCTGAGCCAAAGCTTCCATGGTTCTGCCACTCCCCGATGCTAGCTTCACTGTTGGACTTTCGTATGTTGATCAGACCAGGTCCCTGCAGGCTGCTTAACCACTTGCTGAGATTAAAAAAATGTAATGTGTTCGGGCCAGGCCCTAGTCACGTAGCTGTACGATAGGAGCAGATGGCTTCTTGATCAACAAGAAGCGAGCGCTGCGTACTAAAGGAGCCTTTGAACAGGGTGTAATAGGAGATCAAAGAAGTAACCGTTCAACCAAGTATCTTAAGAATGCTGTTTGTCCAAATCCACTGTTTCCATCGCGGAACTCAGCAGTCTTTAAATACAACATATCACTGATCTCCAGTATGAGCGATATTTCAAAACAATATGTCTATCAACCGATAGCACACGAAACAATACAAGTATCAGGCGATACTGTGAAACTAAACGCAAAACATTGTGTGTATCAACCGATAGCACACAAAACAATACAAGTATCAAACGATACTGTGAAACCAAACATAAAACATAAACTAGTACCCGTACCGGTTACACCACATAATATCAAACCATATGTCATCAATTGCAACACATGTTACGGAGGAAAAACATTTAAACATACACTCTACGAGCTCCTCAAACCGCTCATAACCCCGCAAGATGATAGCAATCGACACCTCTGGATTTCATCATGAGACCATCCAAATCGAACAGTCATGAAGGGATATAGGTCGTTATCGACCAACTTATGAAAATGGCACACTTTACCTTATGCAGAACAGATGTGATATCACCACCATTCTTCAACCTGTTCTAAGAGCAAGTCTTTAGACTCCACAAACTACTGAAAGATATTACCCCTTATAGAGCATTACTATACAGGCTACTAGTACAGGAAAACATCATGCGACAACTAAGTATCAGCCGACACTTGGGCACCGCTTTCCTTTCGCAAACAGATAGATGGACTGAACCAACGAATGCACTACTAGAACAATATCTGCGAGCCTAAGTCAACTACCAATAGAATGACCTGACGGAATTCGTATGCAGCGTGGAATTTGCTGACTACAACATACGACAAGAAACGATGAAAATGACACTCTCCTCTGTAAATTATACATACAATCCATCCCTTAACGTGGGGGAATACCAACTGCAAAGAACAATAACACAAGGTGATGATGTGATAAAGATACAAGATATCTTACAAAACAAAATGACTCTAGCACAAATGAGTCAAATGGAAAAGAGCAAGAGGCACCAAAAGCTAGACCCAAACCTGCCAGTCAGTGACACTGTGTGGTTGATACCATGCAATATCTGCACTACAAGATCTTTGAAAAAGCTAGACTACAAGCAACTTGAACCATTTAAACCAATTTGTCAGGTCAGACTAAGAGCATGTAAACCCAACCTCACCGCCACCATGAAAAACAAACTCATTCAACATTCCCCACCAGACTCCTCGAACCCTGGCAAGTAAACTGTTTTTCATGACAGACAAAAGTTCTCCACTCTACCCACTCATATAGACCGTGCTGACGAATATGAACTCCCAGAAATAATTCACTCCCACGTACACTATGGTAAACTTCAAAATGGCCCTAAGTGGACCAATTATTCTGCTGAACACAATCAAGAGCGGTATCCAACCGCCAACTTCCCAAATGTTGAAAATGTCGTACTCCGTTTCTACTAATACTACCCGGAAAAGCCAGTCTCTAAGAGTCCGAATCTAAGCTGAAGAAAACAGTTCTCTGCTCATTGAATACCATGCAGAATTCGAAAGAAATGCACTACAAGTACAGATAAAGTTGGAAGAAGGAGCCACACAAATAACAGAACATACAAAAAAAAACGCGGGTGGCATGGGGCAAAGAGGACCACATGATACATAGCAAAGCAGAGGAATGGCAATGCTGGTGGCTGAAGGAGGCCCTCAAAATGACAGACTCAGAGACCGTTCAGGAGTGGTTGAACTCCTGGCAACAACAAACTTGCGAAGAGGAAATTCCAGCTACACCAACCTAGCAGAAACACCACAAAGTTGTCTGGCAGAACTGCATACATAGGTTCTACCCATACCACTGGAGACAAGAAAGAGACACCAAATGACGAGGTTCGAGGATACAGCCTAAGGACCAAAGGGGCCACAGCTTGCGCTTTTGAGTACAAGAAGGTCCTGCACAAAGCGATCAAGATGCAAGATGAGACCATCATTAGATAGAAGAAAATGATAAACAACCTCCAAGAAATGACACAACAATTGGGATGGATGGTATGAGGATTGAAGGAAGTAATATAGATACTGAAGGAGCAAGAGGAGAGGGCGAGCTGGGAGGTGAAGGTCTACAGGAAAATTGAGGACTGGCTGGTGGAGGAGTATGAGATCACCCACCAAAATGAGTTGCGGATCTGCAGATGGGTGGTGGTGATCAAAGAAAGGAGAAGGAGGAGAAGGTAAATATATCCTCAGGGACTGAGAATATAGGAGAGAAGAGCTAATATAATGATCTGGCTAGAGGAGTGCTAGCCAGGTGATGGAAGCATGGAACAGGTTTCGCACATGACCTGATCAGAGGTCATGGGGTTAAGTTTAAGTTTTCACACATGACCTTGTTAGTAGGTCATGGGGCTCGGTTATGTTTAAATTCCATTTCACATATGAAAAACAATTGACATTATGGGAAAGGTCTAGACATGTTGGTAAGGCTTACCAGCAAGGTAGACTCATTTATGTTCCACACATTACCCTGTTAGTAGGTCATATAGCTTGTTGTATTGTTGTTTATGTTTCACATATGACGTACAATTGATGTTATGCAATAGGTCTAGACCGCTCAGTAGGCTGACTGGCAAGGCAGACTTGTTTATGTTTTGCACATGACCCAGCTTACAGGTCCGGGGATTGTTTTATCTTTTACCCACATAACCCAGTTAGATTATGAGATGTTATCATTGATTTCACACCTGACCTCACAGGAGGATCAGGGCAGGGTTAGGGTTCCAGGAAGAGGCCTATGTAAAGGCTGAGTTTTTACAGATATGCTAGCTCTTCACACAACTATCTACTATTATTTCCCACCTACAACCTTACACTCCTTATAATACAAAAGCCTTTACAGCCCAAACCCTTTTACCATGCAGACAAGATATAGAATCAAGAACCTATCTGCTGTACAGAGTAACCTGACTATCTAAGGACTGAGACTCTTAGTGCTGATGAGAAACTATTTCTTAAGGGAGAATACTCAGATAGGGCCAAGAGACTTAAGAAGCTCTCGGACACAACCCAGCATGGTTCGGAAGACTAAGGTTATTATCAATTGCAAGTACAATGAGGAGTGGGGAACTATAACCACAGGTATCGCGGCTCTTAACTTATCATTTGACAGTTTTCAGTCATTCTAGCCTGTTGTAAGTTATGATAGACTAGCTCATTATTTTTGGTAGTTTCCTCAGCCCTCTTTGCTGGCAGGTCTTGGTGTCCTTATATTAGTTCTGTTTGGACTTTCTTATTAATCTTTATTCATCAACTTCCTTCATACAAGAGGCAGTCTCTCTGCCCTTAGTGCAACCCTTATGCCATGTTGTTTATTACTTGTTCTCCCTTTTTCAACACTTTTCTAATACCCTGTATCTTTTTATCTTGTTTGCTCACCTTTTTGAGAGTTTTTTATTATTTTGTTTTGAATTTTAATTATTTCTATTACCTTGAAATATTTGTCTTTTGGCAACAGGATTTGCTGTTTCTTATTAACCCTTTTTGCCTCCAATTTTACAGTTGGTCACCTGCTGTTCACACCAGGGTGTCTGGTTTTTCTCTCCTTTCCAGGTCTGTATTCAATTCTGAAGTTATAGTGGCTCAACCGTTCCTTTTAGCATATTTGACAGTTATTTGGCTTCTTTGTCATTACAAACAGTACCAGAATCTTGTCGTTCATCAAGGTCTTAGTCTCGTAGTTGTTATTTGGCACATAATACCTGTTTTCTTTAAGTGTCTAAACTATCACAACTGGTTGTTTGTCATACATATTATGTTTTACTAGACCAGTAATATCATTTTCAATTGGAAAGTGACTAGTCTTTAATTACCATCCTTGTACCACTAAGACAGTATCTTGCAATAGACATGCTTAAAGACATCTGCTTCAATCATTGTCTACTTCTTGGGGTTGAAATGTACCAGTATTGGGACCGTTAGTATCTTGGCTTATAGGTCATTAAAGATCTTGTCTTGTTCCGGCCCTCAATCCCATTTAATATTCTTTTGTAGAAGTTGGTGTATTGGCTTTACATTCCTGTAGAAGCCTTCAGTGAAGTACTGCTAGAAGTGATAGAACCCTATAAAGCACTGAATGTCTCTCTTTATCTTTAGTGCTTTCTATTCCTATATCATCTGAGTTTTGACCAAATCTATCTGTACTCCTTTCCAGTTTATAATAAAGTCAAGATATTGCACTTCTTGTTTGTGAAACATCAATTTCATAGGTTTGACCTTCATTCTTGACTTCTACATGGCATGTATGATGTTGCTAATATCCTTTTGTTGCTGGTTTAAATTTATAAAATATACAAGTACATCATCTAGGTAGACAATACAGCATGTATTCAAATATTGGCTTAACACTTTGTTGATCCATTATTGGACTGTTGTCAGAATATTGGTCAGTCTAAACAGCATGACTAAGTATTTGTATATTCTATATAGAGTTCATTATAGGCCTCTGGGGCTCCAAAAGAAATATTCTTAGAGCACCGTTCTCTACCTGGGTTGTAGTATTTTTTCCAGGCTTTCCCCACCATATCACCCATAGGTGGCCTCACTCCAGTTATGCTCTAACTAGGCTTCCATCAAAATTAGCTGAGAACAAATAGGGTACTGTCTAGGGAAAGACCAGGGTTCAGGCCCGGGCAGGGACAGGGCATGGAGGACATACAAAATGTACCTCCGAAACCTGTGTAATAGTGGAGCTACTGTAGGCAAAACCTACCCTGCCCCACCCTATAATAAATACCAATTCTGTATCCTGACACAAGAGTCCTTTTCTACTTGCCTCTTGGTTATATCTGAACACTACAGCAGGCTTGCTTAATATTCAGCATGATAAAGTATTTTTCAGTTATAAACCGATCCAGAACCTCTGAGATCTAGAGTAGCCAGTACTGCTCCTTCTTTATAATTTCGTTGAGAGTTTGATAGTTGACACGAAGCACCAATTTACTTCCCTTTTATTGTATGAAGAGGATTACTGACCCTGCCTTAGTACAGGAGTCTCCGATCTGTCACCTGTTCAGGTTGTGTTCGATATAGGTCTTGAGTTCCTGTAACCCCATTTCTCTTAGCAGATCAATTCTTTTGGTCAGAAATATGGTAACCTTTTTGTGTTTCATTTCCAGATCCACTCCCTTTCACTGTAGAGGTAAGTCTATAGTCTCTTCTTCTTTGAATAGCTCCCAGTGTTAGTGATATTATTTCAGGATCAACTGTTCCAACCATTTTGCTTGCTTTCAGTATCTGTGTCGAGTTACTAGTTCTATGCTAATTTACGATTACAGGTTCCAGGTCTCCTTGTAGTTTTCAAATTCCTATATTTTCTCTCTCTTAGTAAAACTTGCTAAATGTAGATTCCCTTGCCTCCAGGGTTTTGATCTGCTTCCAGGTCTTCGGGTTCTTACTTGATGAGTAGTCTGTACCCCCAAACCCTTTTGTTCTTTAACTAGTTTTATCCAAAGTTTCTCCTTCTTGGAACTCTTGTGTATTGATTTTTTTTATAATCAACTGTGCATTCTTATCCCCTTTTTCCAACTGGTATTCTTTGTCATCTAGGTTCAGACAAACTACCATCATCTTACCTGTATAGTGAGTATCTATTACTCCTATATTGGTCATGAGTTTCCATTTGACTACTAAACTGATGCAGGTGTAACGACCTAGTATACATGAGCTATGGTAGCTGGAAACTATACCCATGCAGGCAGCCAGGAGGCAAACTGGTAGGAACCGGCAGGCAAGTAAGTACTTGACCTACAGAGACCCGATGGCCCAGACTCCAAGATGAAGCGAAATCGTTGGCTAAGTGCTTAGGTACTGCGCTACACCCAGCAGCGGTGTCAGCGTACTTAGTGACCTGTAAAGGAGCAGTTACTCCACTAAGTTGGGTGACTGGAGAAAGGTCAGATGTGTCTATGCCTGGCAACGGAATAGACAGAGTAACAGGGTAAAGTCATCTTGTCCACTGGACAAGGTTATTTTACCTTCAGGATCAGGTTATGCTGCCAAGGGGCTCGGGTTACTATGCCTAAAGTACCGAGAGACCCTACGTTTCAATACGAAGTCCCTCAGGGAGTTCAGGAAAAATAACTGCAATGTTTTTCACATGAAGTCACACATAATACTGGAACCTGGGATTCCAGGAGATGCTATTGGGCGATCTATGCAGCTCTGAAGAAGCTCTAAATTGGAGACAGTATTCCCATCATGCTCCTCCGGCCCCGCCTCAAGGCCAGGATATTATGGGCAAATAGATGTGTAGTTGTGTACAGTCTAGTAAAGAGGAATCTTTGAAGACCTACTTGCAACACCATATACGTCGCTGCTGTCAAGTCAACAATAGGCCGTTCACAGGACATACAGTGTGGTATAGGGTAGAAGGTGGAGCACCTCCTCCAAGTTGTTTGGAGTAAAAAGGATCAAAAGTGACCGAGTTAACAGGAGGTAACTGTGGGGGTCACGAAGGAAGTTCTGGGTGGTACCAGGGCAACCGGAAGAGTTTTACACCTACCAAGCAAGAATCTGTCCCCAATGCCATAGGGTCTAAAAGGGAAGTACAGAGACACTAAAAGCAGGATTCCTACTACAGGTAACATGGATCCAAGGTAGTGGTCATGGGTAGCGCCCATTGGATCACCGTCAGACTACCATATCCTGTGGAAGACACTGGAAGCCCGAGAACCAGAAATGGTCAAAAGATAAACCACTCCTGGTAGCTTCCAGGGTCATGTAGCGATCAATGCATATGGGAAGGGTGTCACAGGTAGTCCAGTTATTCAGGTGTCTTGACTGCTAGCCACAGGCAAGGCACAAATGTCCAGAGGTTTTAACTCTGGCAGACCAAATGGAAATGTGCCACAGAAATAATAACCACATGAGGTGAATGCCAACCAGAGTGTGTCAACACATGCATGCCCAAAGGATGCACTAGGAGACGTGTCAGACCACCCTTCGTAGAGAAGGGTGTGCTCGAATGGTTAGAGTAAACAGAACAGGGAGTTTGTGGCATAAGACAAAACTACTTGAACATCTATGTGAGAACTCTCCTACTCCAACAATCAATCCTCTCGAGATTAATTGAGTGAAGCGTCAGGCTTAACAATATTAAGTTTTACCATTTACTTTACCCTTACATCTGTGTCAACCTTTAGTGATAAGTTTGAAGTTGTTCAGTGCAGTTGCAACCTTGGGATCCATCTTTCTAGAGGTGCCCCATTACAGCAGAAAACAATTTCCACAAAGGTACTTCATGGTAGCCCAATAGCCATACCAGTAGCTATGGTCATCCGCATTCTAGCAGGAATTGTCTGTTGTTGATTGATATACAGCTCACATCTAGTTGCCTTTGCTGAACTCTTGGTAGGTACTTTTGCCTCTGATATCAACTTTTTGACTAGAATTTTCTGACCTTTCAGGGCCTGGATTTAGAGGAATTCTATGATAAAACCTTGTTTTCCAGGCTTCTGTTTTGTGAGTAGCATATACTACCAGTGAACTGTTTGAGACATTCTGCCATACATGATTCGGTCTCAAATGTGATCTTATTGTTTTTCTACTCTATAGTAGAACTATATTGTTGTAACAATAGTATTCTTAGCACTGGCTTAAGGTTTTGTAAGTTGACTACCTGGAAGATTACCATCTCTCTATGGCTGCTAATATCCATAGTTACTCATACCATATAGTTAATTGGCCCCATAGCACTTGTCTTTCCATATACTAGACATATGTCTCTCAAGTTTTTGACCTCGATAGTAGTGTATCCATGTTTGTTATAAATAACTTTGTCAATAAAGTTCTGGGTCACTCCTAAGTCAATTATTGCATGTGTCATAACTGTTTCTTGTTCACTTTATAGTAATATCTTTGCTATGATGTAATTGCTTCTAGATTCCTGTATTTCCATATGCAGGACCATGTAGTAGTTTTCTAGTATGATAGCTTTCAGTCCTGTCCAGACTCTCTAACCATCTATTGCTCTAGACACCCCTCCTTTTCCCCTATTTTGATTTCAGTATCAATGTTCATTGACCAGAACCCGATCATAGTAGAGGATTTTTCCTCCAGGCTGAGTGGTTCTGTCCTTCCTCACTTGGTCTTCTTTTTACCTATCTCTTGGTAGCCAGCTGTTACACAGCACATAACTACTCCTTCAACACTCCAGGTATAGTTTGCCCATCAAACTCCTTAAATACCCTTGTTTGAACAGGTTGTGGTTTAACCTTCTTCAAGTGTTATACAAATCTATTGTATTACCTCCCAAGGTCATGGTAAGTGGCATGAGTTAGAATATGCCATTCTGGTACTAGGTTTAGCCTTATACTTAGCAGTCACTCTGCCTTCCTATAAATGTTCAACTATGTCTAGTTGTTGTTACCTGTTGGTAGCCCACACTACAAATCTTGCTATAACCACAACTTTAGTTTCCAACTTGGTGCATAGGTGCTGTAGCTGATAGTTGCATATATGGAGCAAATAGTACCACAGGATGGTATTATTGTATTCAATATCTATTGTGATATACTAGAACTCATTCCGAAAGTCCATCATATTCTTCCAGCCCTGTTATATAGTTTCCAGTTCAAGTCATACTATTTTCTTAGTATTAATATTCTCAAACTACTCTTTAAGCACTTCCTTACAGCTTTTCCACACTGCCTATTCTCTTTCCTTGGATCATTCAATATAAGGAATTACCTATTTAGCCACTTTTTTCAAAGTAGTGATTAAGCATATGTGACCTTTGTAGTATACCAGTACTCTCCATAGCCCTTGATATGAAAGTATTGTTTAAGCTGTAAGAGAAATTCCTGCTGTTTCTTTCTTTTCCTGTAAAGTCACCTAGTTCCTTTGATTTTACTCCATGTACTCTGCTGTCTCAGCCACCTTGTACTCTCTCTTGTAAGACAGTTACCTGTGTAGGTGTTATCTCTATAGTATAGAGCACTAGATAACTTACCACAGTTCTAAACAACCTCTGATTCAGTTCTTCCTCTCAGGACTGTATTGTTTCCTAGTATTGTTCTTCCAGTATGACTCCACTTGTAAGTTGGTCCTCTCCATGTCAGAATCTCATTCTACCAAGTAATTTTCCTACTTCCTGGAGTTTAGGGTGGTCGTCGACTTCATCTCTGTCATAGCTATCTATTTTGTCTTGCCATCAGGTGTCTAATGCAATCTACTATTACTTTATATCATTAAGCACATTTAAATTAGCGCTGTAAAATATAATATTTCCTACCTATTAGTACTTTCTGACATAGATAACTATACCTTTATCCCCCTCTTTAAGACCCCAATTCTCCTCTTTATCATGTTGATAGTCAAACCCTTGAGGCTTCTATTTGATAACCTACTCACATGTGTAGTTGTGCAATCATAGTCACTTAAGTGAAAAGTAAAGTAGTAAAGTTATAGGTAAGTAGATACAAAGATGATAGCATAAAGAGCCTATCCTCCTGAGTTCTTCCGACCTTGTTCATACTCACTCTTCATGTAACCCTAACCCTCCAAATCATAACTATAAGTTACCCAAAATACTTATGATATTATTATATATACTAACCATGTCACATGCATGAAACCTATGACTTACAGCCTGCGTCAAGTGGAAAAGTCATAATATCATTTGACTCACAACTATGAGTTACTCAAGTTTATTAATCAATCAAAACATATCAACAACTCACAACTATGAGTTATGCAAAATTCTATGATTCTAATATGAGTCATAATGTAAAACCTTTCAACACCTCAACCAATTCCCACCATATGCCATAGCCATGCTTAACCACTATCTAAAACAGGTATTTACAAATACAAACAAGCCAGTCTAACCAAACCTTTAATCCTGTGTGTAGTTTATAAGGAATACACAAGTAGAATGATATAATATATTACAGAGTACTATTTTTTATATCTTATTAGAAAAAGTGTAGAACCTGAGACCTTCAACATAATAGAGCCCTGATTCTGGAGGTATACTAGAGTAATAAGTATATAGTAGGGTGAGATGGGGCTACAACCTCTGTATTATAAGATGTGGAAGAAACTTTACTATATTATTAAGTAATTCATCTTTTATTAAAACAATCCAATATGACTTTATAAGTTCTCTATAGTGTGCCATCAAAATGTAATTTTGTATAGTTTTACCCTTCCTTTGTTAAAAGGCAGGGGGGATTTTTCTTCTATCACCAGGGTTTTCGAGTATTTGATATGATTTTTACTGTAGCTGTAGAGTTGCAAATATCATTAAGAATATAGGGGGAGAAAAAAATGTTGTAAAATCCATATTCTCCACTAGCCCTATGAGATAGTTCAGCATTTCATTAATATGGTTTAAGATTGAATGAGTACGTGTATAGGGTCTTGCTAACTAGTTGTAATGGGGGCACCCCTAGGAAAATGGATTACAAGGTTGCGATCGCACCAAACAACTTCAAACTTAGTGCCAAAAGTTCACACAAATGTAAGAGTAAAGTAAACAGTAAAACTTAATATTATTAAGCCAAACGGTTCACTCAGTTAAGGTCTCCAGAGGATTGATTGTTGGAGTAGGAAAGTTCTCGCATGGACTTTTATGTAGTTTTATCTTATGCCAGAAACTCCCCTATTAGTTTACTGCAACCATTCGAGCACACCCTTCTCTGCTAAGGGCGGTCCGACACATCTCCTGGCACACCCTATGGGCATGCATGTGTCGACACACTCTAGGCTGGAGTTCACCTTATGCGGTTATCGTTTCTGTGGTGCATTTCCATTTTGCCCGCCAGAGTGAAAACTTCTGCACATCGGCGTCTTGTCAGTGGCTAACAGTCAAGAGGCCGTGTGAACCAGACCATCTATGACACCCTTCCCATGTGCATTGATTTCTACTTGGCCCCGGAAGCTACCGTGAGCATTTTATCTATCTACTATTTACGGTTCATGGACTTCCAGTGTCATCCGCAGGGGACGGTGATCAGGAATGGGTCCAAGGGGCGCTAGCCATGACCACTACCTCGGACCCACCTTACCTGTGCTAGGAATCATGCTTGTACTGTCTCTATATGTCCCTTTCAGAGCCTATGACGTTGGGGACACTTTTGGGCTTGGTAGGTGTAAAACTCTCCCGGCCACCCTGGCACCACCTGGGACTACCTTCGGGACCCCTACAGTTAACTCCCGTTAACTCCGTCAGTTTTGGTCCATTTTACTCTGAACAACTTGGAGGAGGTACTCCACCTTCCACCCTATGCCCCTCTATATATCCTGCGAACAGCCTACAGTCAACCGGATGGCAGCGACATATACGGTGTTGCAAGCAGGTCTGCAAACATTCCACTTTGCTAGACTGCACAAAACTACGGAACCGTTCGCCCATGACATCCGGACCTTAAGACGGGGCCGGAGGGGTATGACAGGAATAACGTCTCCAATATACAGCTTCTTCGGAGCTGTCTAGCTTGCCCAATAGCATCTCCCGGAACCCCGGATTCCAGTATTATGTGTGGCTTCGCGTGACAAACAATCCGGTCATTTTTCCCGAACTCCCCGATTGACTTTGTATTGAAAGGTAGGGTAACTCAGGACTTTGGGCAGGGTAACCCAAGCCCCATGTCAGGGTAACCTGATCCAGAGGGTAGGGTAACCTTGTCCAGCGGGCAAGATAACCTTTTCCTATTACCCTCTCTATCCTATCACTGGTGATAGACATTTCTGACCTGTCTCCAGTTACCCGGCCTGGCTGAGCAACTGCCCCTTCAGAAGTCCCTAAGTATGCTGACACCTCTCCCAGGTGTACCCAGGTGCTTAAGTACCTGGCCAGCTAATTCTGTTCATTCTCGGAGCCTGGGCCATTGGGTCTCCATAGATCAAGTACTCACTTGCCTGCCGGTCCCTACCAGTTCGCCTCCAGGCTACCCGTATGGGTGTAGGTTCCAACTGCCATAGCTCATGTGTGCTGGGTCATTACACTAGTACCAGTATTTACAATTCTATTAACCTACCAAATTAAATCTACAGAACTAGTATTATGGTGTATGGTGATGGGTTGCCAGAAACAGTGGATTTTTGGAGATTCCACTGTCACTAGTATAGTACCAGTACAGTCTTCTCCATTAAGTCCTCATACCTACACATGGCAATAGCACTATGACAACTTCTATCTATAAAGAATTCAAATTTCTTTTAGAAAACTCAATTATAAGAAATATAATAGTATAGCTAGTAGATAATAAAAAACCCTTTTTACAATTTTATATGACCTCTACCTGCATCCAATACAGCAAACATTCTCTCACATATCCTTTCTATCTATCTATCTAACTTCTCTTATAGAATTATATTCTACTCCCCCTTTGCTGCCTAAAATGATTTAGCAATACTGTGAGACCTTTTTCTAGTCTGGGGAATTGTTTGGTAAGGGCTTTTTTTGGGAAGTGTATCAGTATTCTCAGTAGGATGGAGATCGGATAAGTTGGATAGTCAAGGCAATCTTTTATAACCATCGTCTATTTGTGATTTTTGATTTTCCTTGGCCACACACTAGGAGGCATTATCTGCAGCTAGGTAGATATTATTAGAAAATCTATCCAGACCTTTTATAAAAGAGATAAGATGTGGCTGGTGGATCTCAGGTGTATACTAGTAGGAACTGAGACTAGGTCTATCTTCTGGAATAGTTCTTTCATCCTCCCTCCTCTTCCTCACAAGCATTAACTTGGTTCTCTCCCTCTTAATAATCATAGTATATACTCTAATACTAGTCCTCTCTGACTTGAAGATAGGCTTCACATTTTTTTCTTCTAACTTTTCACCAGATCTAACTCTGACCTTTCTACTATTAAAATTTGAGTTATAAACAATAGTGGCTTCATTCACAAAGACAATCCAATTGTATGCCCCTTTCTAGTTCTCTCTTTTTCTAGCAAACTCCTTTCTCTTCTCCTTCTGTCCTTTCCTCTAAAAAGGGTTTTTTACTGAATATCAGAAGCTTAAAAGTAGCTTCTGATATGATCTTATCAATAGTGGTCTTATAAAGACCAATATTCACTTTTATCACAATATTGCATAATGCTAAATAGGGCTTGGCATTTATAATAGATTCTACTATCTTTCTTTTTGCATCAGTAATCATGGTTAGTGGTTCACCTCTTTTTCCATCATGGGTACTTTCTCCTCTAGCTTTAACTCTTTTTACCACAAACTAAACAGTTGACTTTGAGATGCCTAAAGTCATAGAAATTTTATTATATCCCATATCTGTATGCTTATACAGGATATAAATTTCCTTATTTCAGGACTTCTCTGACTCTTAGGGTGTATGGTAGCATCATCGTAGAGGTGGTTGTTGTGGTGATAGGGTGTTACCCAGTTGTACTTCAGGGGTACAAGGACTTAACAGACAGGACTGTACTCGGGAGTGAGTGTAAGTTGGGTGCTGTTACACAAATAGCCAAATATAGTTGAACTAGTCTTGGCCATCATACGAGGAGGCCTCCTCCTAATCCTACCAATGATTATATTCAATCTAACATCCAATTACTCGTTGGAAAAAGTGAAAACCAAACTTATAAACTAGGAAAGCGTCAAGAAACAACATGTGACACTCAGGTAAAAGTGATTACTCTACGTAATGAGACAGGTATAAGTTGGGTGGAGATTGGAAGGAAGCTGAATATTGATCGTAGAACAGTCCAAAAGGTAAGTCATGGTATGCTCTGGCTTTGTATCGTGATCTGTCACTCAGAGTATAACAAATTTAAAGCTAATAGAGGAAAGATATTGTAAAGGGCCATGCTGCATGGTACTTCTACAAATGAATACCGATGTGGCCGGCCTCTTATCTTTGACAATACCAAGAAGGCTAATCTAATTGCCTTTATTACGTGAGATTCCAGCACATGCCATCTAAGCTGGAATGAAATTTGCATACAGATGGGATATGCATGTTCTCCGAGAACTTTAAACTATGTTGTTGAATCAATGTGCTATCATAAGTGTGTTCCACAGCGCGAGTTCATATCTGACCTGTAACGTGTTCGGGCCAGGCCCTAGTCACGTAGCGGTACGATAGGAGCAGATGGCTTCGTTATCAACATTAAGTTAGCTCTGCTAGCTAAAGGAGGCTTCGAACGGGGTGTAATAGGAGATCAAAGAAGTAACTGTTCAACCAAGTATATTAAAGAATACTGTCAGTCAAAGTCTGCTGTTTCCATCACGGGAATCAGCGGTCTTTAAATCCAGCATATCGCTTATCTCCAGTATGAGCGATATTGCAAAACATTGTGTGTATCAACCGATAGCACACGAAACACTACAAGTATCAAACGATACTGTGAAACCAAACATAAAACAATGTATGTATCAACCGATAACAGACGAAACACTACAAGTATCAAGCGATACTGTGAAACCAAACATAAAACATTGTTTACCCGTACCAGTTACACTCCTAAAATAAAATAACAATTTCATCAAAACAAAACAATCCAAGGAAATCCCAATGAACTCCTAACGGCCGGTAGTCCCACTATTCTCCGGATAGGATCCATCCTCATCGTCATCGCTATCGTGCAGCAATCTTAAGTCGTCCTGCAACATGTATTCCGCACCTTCCAACCATCTTTCCAAGCACTCCTCGCATGGCGCTCCGCGCACAAAGCAACCAGACTCCCAATAATGTGGCAGGTCCACAAAGTTCCGAACTATCCGGTCCTCCCATTCCTCCGTCTCGACATCGATCCGTCCGCAATCCTCGCAGTGATCGATGTAGAAAATCTTCCAGTATGCGTCTTCTGGAATGATTTCTCGGTAAAGTAGGTACCCCAAAATGAGGTCTCGTCCCTTGATGCTGACTTCTGCATAGGTCGATATTTCAGTTTTTCTTTCTCGCGTAAGGGTATTTATGTAATATGGTGAAGAACTTTGTAAGGGTTAAAGGTTTGGAGGTTAGGTAGGGTGGTTTGTTTTCTTCGATGGTTTAAGGACTGGTGGGTGGTATTTATGTTTCGGTGGTGACCTCGCTTAGGTGCTGGCCTCACTTAGGTGTTAGCCTCGCTTAGGTCTTCATAGTAAGGGGTTTGCTGCTTAATTTCGGTTTCTTCCGTCCCCATGCAACCATGACATTTTTCTGTGCTCAGGTAGCACCCACTACCAAAGCGGAAAACATCTGACACTGATTCTCCCCACATTTGTCCCGTCGATTCTGTTGTTATTTCTAAACATTTGTTGCAGATGTGCATGAATAGTCGGTGTGTAAGGTATCGTCTAGGGATAATATCACGGTTCACCAACAGTCCCATTAGCTGATGGCGCAGTCTCCAAGGTACTTGCTCATAGTTTGACATCGGAAGGCTATTGGATGGAGTGTTCTTCCTTTTCGCTATTGCCAGTACTCCGCCTCGGCTAGCCGGGCTAGGTATGCCGCTTTATCTTCCATTACCCAATTCTCGTCTTCACTGCTTTCGAAATCGCTTTCGTAGTAGGCAGACCAAAATCTATCCTGTATCCCTTGGTCTGCGTCCGGGCACAGGTGTTGGATTTCTGGTAGGGTTGGACTCCACGCCACTGTCACATGGTTTATCGTAGGGGGTAGCTCGTCCTCCGGTTTGTTGTCTTCCCACCATTGATCAACTGCTTCCATCGCACTTCCAATCCCGCAAGGGGTTCCCAGCTATTCTCTGTTTCCGGGTACCCCATCCATTTCACTAGGAACTGGTCATGGTCATATCGTCTTCTGTGGTCTCATATGGTTTCCACTTCCCATTCCGGTTTCTCGTTTACCACGATTGGGGGTGGTTTTGCTTGGCTCCTGGCCGGGAAAGAGACATCATCGTTTGGGCGGTATGTTTTCACAGTGGAAGCATGAAATGTTGCTTCTCGATTTCTGTACATTCTGCCATCCATTTCTACCGTGTAGTTTTGTGTATGCTCATCGTATCCTGTTGTCTTGAAAGGTCCACACCAACGAGATTGTAATTTCCTGCTGCGTCCTGATTCTGTTGTGAATAAGCTTCCATATACCAATAACAAGTTCCCTTTCCCGATCGGTGTATAGTGTCTGTGTTGTTTCGCTGCCGTTCTCGTGCTTCTAAACCATGCCATTTTCATCGCTTTGAATGCCACGTTCCGGATTGCTTGGTGCCTATTTAGTAATTCGTCGGCCGCCGGTACTGCGGAGTTCTTGAAGTTTGCTAGGGGCAGTAGTGGGTAATTCTTTCCGAAAATGGCTTTATATGGTGACATGCCGAGAGTTTCTGACCATCCCGCATTCAGGTATGCTGCTGT
>PYWC01000077.1:352714-398172 GCA_003182015.1 Tuber magnatum | reverse complement strand
TCTCATCGGACTCGCGAAGAGGGAGCCTAGTATCCCACTTCGCAGGTCAAAGCTCCTATGAACCCCCAATCACCCCAACAACTTTGGATAGCACTAGAAGCCTAGAAAGCACACGCTCCTCTAGCCCGCTGGAAGCAGCGGACTCGACTGTCTCAGACCTCATAGACCTGGAAGACACGGATGCGAATCAACAAAGTTCCACAGCGAAGCTACATGATGTGCTCGCTCGTGCAGATGATCTGCTTTCGAATTGCCCCGAGCGGGATTCCGTTCTGCTCCCGCCCGTGACGCTGGACTGGGACCCGCCGAATCCGAAAAATCTGGTTTCGGATGACATGCATAGGAGATTCTTGACGAATGCCGGGAGGGGGACTGGGGATCGACGAATTCTGACCAAAGACCTGCTGAGGACGGGCACTTGGTGGGTTTTAAAGGTACGACACCCATCTTGAGATAAAGCCCTTTGCATTGTAGTAAATTGTAGTCACCATAGTCAAGAAACGCCGTCCGCCTCTGTGATCCCCCGGTCCCCAATACAAGCCCTGCATCTACCAGCGATCTCAACCCAGCCTTTTACCAGGCGTATTTCGATCTCATGAGAGCTTCCTGGATCCTGTACAACTACTTGCTCTCAGACCCGGATAACACAGTCAACATGTCTGATGAGGATATCAAATCTTTCTCCACTTTACAAGATGTAATTAATCCCCCTTCTATATATCTTCCACTGACGTAAAACCCTCAAGGCGATTGATGAAGACTTTGAAATGTTCCGTAACTCAAAAATTTCCGTTGGCGAAATCGAAGAACTGAACTCGGGCGCTAGAATTTGGGAGGCCACACAGCCAAGTGAAGGTGCCGGCTGCGAACAAGAACAGAATCCATGGCCGGATCCGGCAAGGTGGCTTACGATAGAAGAGAGCCATGCCGGTAGTGACGGTGAGCGTAGCCACCTGCGGATGTACGTATATATGGGCACTGGCCAACTTGGTGTTTGTAGTACGGTAGCTGACTAGGCTTGGTTAGCTTCGTCAACGCAGAGCTCGGTGCCAGGAATGTCAGAGTGCGGACCAGAGATGCGCGCTACGTGCTAATTCTCTGGACGGAAGAAGGGCAAAGCGAGCTAAAGATTACGCTGTGCAATCAGAGTGGGACGTTGGGAATCTCAAGAGATAGTATGTCGCCCCCCCTCGGATGTCCTTTGAAATTCAGGGCGACGTTGACAGAACAGCAAGTCACGCCGGAGGATATTGGCCCTCTCTTAGAGGAGGAGGGGGAATCGAATGCGCCGCCTGCAGTGGATATTAAGTTTTCGGAGATGGAGGCCACGATCCACTTCTTGCATATCAGTGGTAAGCTTTGCATAGTTTTTGAGCCCGAGATCAGAGGACGGCGCCCCCGCCCAAATGGGAAAGCTAAAAGTTAGAAGTCGGAGCTCTTGGCAAATATTTGAAAGGGCAGGAAACTATGATACTCCACATAAGGGGTGTTTACCATTGTGTATTCTTTGCTTGTCTGTGGTATTGCTTCGGAAATGGCTGCCAAGATTCCAGATCTCCGACATCTAACATTCATTCATGCGCGCGGGCACCGTCACTCAGCTGCGGAAAAGGTACTATGCTCACTTAGATGTCAATTTTAGACTTCCGCAGATTCGTCGCGATACCAACAAGCTTCTTCAACGCAGTTCAAGAGCGTAATCCTACCTCCGACGAGACCGAGATATACAGATGGCATCCCCCCCCCCCGTACCCTCTTCTACCCGCTTAAGCTTCCAAGACTACCGCCTAACGCTCCGTGTTATTAGTGTTCTCAAACGCTACGAGCACCTCCACCCAAACACCAACAGGCCCCTTAACCCCAACGAGGCCTTCCACTCGATTAGTCTGCGTGTCTACGAGACCACTGGGGAAGAGGGTTGGATGACGACACGTCGCCTAGTCCTTAGCAGCTCTGCCGGTGCACGACAACCCTGGTGTTTGAGCTATTTCTTGCCCCTAAGCAACGTAGAGGTGAAAGGCGACGGAGCACTACAGTTAATTGTCAGGTGGTCCGACTGTGGGCAGAAGATTTTGGATACGGATGGGGCATTTAATAAAGTCTTCTCTTATGTCTATGATGAGAGGAGCCCAAACAGATGTTTGGGTTTGGGGTTTGGATCTGCTGTTGGTAGGTACCCGCCTTTGTGAGGTTTGTGGTGGTTCGGAGACTAAAGATTTGAACAGATGCCGATAGTTTTGAGGAGGCGGTTCTAAAATTGTCCCTGAGAGAGAAGTATCGATGGGACTCCACACAAGAGAGCCGTTACGTCTATTCTATCCGGAGCACAAGCAATAATGCAGAAAAATTCAAAGGATTACTTATCAGACACCGCAGCCCTGAGAGGAAGTATTCTGAAATGTTTTACCGTATGTCCCCCTTACCAAGTCGCAAGTATTGGGGTGACGGCGCCCCACCCAAAACAAAAAGCTCAAGGGAGGAAGTCAGAACTGTTGGTAAATGTGTGAGGGCACAAGAGGCTACTCCACGAGCAGGAGGTTCTTATCGTTGTGTATCCATTGCCTTTCTCTATCGTCAGGCATGGCTGCTATGACTCGGGTTTCTGACTTCCAACTTCATTTATGCGCTGGGGCGCCGTCACTATAACCCCCCCCTTTTCACATACTGAATTATCTGAAGTGCCCCGGGACCTTGACTTTGAACTCGAGAACGGCCTCGGACTTCGGCTTTTGAAAGTCTACTGCACAAACTATGTTTCGAACCATGTAGCACGACTATACGACGTGGAGCCGGGGACGCAATCGAAGTTTTCGCATTGTGAACGAAGGATTCGTTCCGTAGACTTATTATTCGGATCTGAAGCGGGTACGCTACCACCCGACCCATACCCCACCTCTTTTCCCAGACCCCTAATGGACTCGCTAACGGCTCACAGATGCACAAAACCTCCTCCGCAATTTAACCGACAAATGGGAGCTAAATTTTGTCCGGTACTCCTCCCCTAACTCACTCCACTCCCCTAGTGTGCTGATGATACTTAGCCAAATCGCCCGTGTGTCCCACAAACCAACGGGCCAAAGGCCCTTCTTCCGGATGGCTAGCTCCTCCAGCTGCAGCCCAGCACATCTCTCTCTATGGCAGAGGGGCGACGTGCAGCGCTTGGTCATCCGCCGATCTTCATCCTCCTCCTCCCCTTCCGCGGAACTGTATCTGACCGCCGTTCTGGATCATGATTTCGAGCACGATTCCGAAAAGATGGTGGTGCAGAGGAACATAGATATCACAAAAGGAGGACTGGTGGATATCGCCACTATGGAGGCGGTGGGCGGGAGGAGAGGGAGCGGGTCTGCTGTGGATGCAGGGTTGGTGAAAGAGGGTCAGACTTTAACGATTGAGTTTAGGACGTTCCGAGGTTGGCTTCCCGTTCTTTTGGATGGAAGGTCTACTCTTTACTAACATAGGGGGCATGACAGAGAGAGAGGCCTTCGTGGATGTGTCACAGCTGAGCTTGCTCTAAAAATATTATTTTTATTCCTGACATAATCATCTTCTATCCTTCCTCTCACATCCCTTCCTTCTCCTCGCCTTTCTCCTCTATCACCAGGAAGCAAGATACAACCCCCCCTCCCAGTGTGTTAATACCCCAACAAAACCACGTTTCCCCTTCGTTTTGTTCTTGTTTCGTTTTATTTCCCTCTCTTTCTCCTCCCCCACCGGGAGGACTATGTATCTATAGACCGGGGATTCTAATGGTGGAGTTGCAGCGTTCTGGCAATCATACGTCGCTTTATATGACGGAGGTAATTCGATTCAGTAATATTATTTTCATTTCATAAGTCTATTTCCCTTGTGCCCACTCATAGTGTGTTTGGGTAGACACTCATCTCGGTATTGTAGTGCTGAATCTATTTTGATTAATAATCCTGAGTGCCCGACAGCTCAAAGTAACTTTGCCGCTTAACACCACTTTTCTGGCTTGGTTTTGTGGCTCAACCCCACTCTGTGGCTTAATACTGAGGCTTAACACCACTTTGTGGGTTAAATTCTATAGCTCAATACTATTTTGTTGTTTTATTTATATACAACATTTATTTGATTGGTCTATTAGTTATACTTTAAGTAGAACTGAGATATTTATTTGTGGATTCAACCAGTAAATATAGCACAATTGTGTTATTCAACTTAATATATTTATGTCTAGCTAACAGGTGATATAAAGCCAGAAAACAAAGCGATAATAAAATATTTTGAGTTACGGTAATGCGCTCTGACGATGATGATAATGGAATCTCGGGAGAGAGGTGCACAAATTCTCCTACTCTGGCATCTCTACAACCTCAGGACGTTGCCGATCCGGCGAGGCAGCAAAAACTCCGGATGAATTTGTATCATACCTACGGTGGATTGCCATACCATCAATGCGGGCTCTCGCCGTCTGAGTACGGTGCAGTAGTAGTGCACTTTGTGTGCTAAGACCTTCTATCAGTAGAGGAAGTAAGTAACGATAGCCCCACCCCCCCACAAACCTAGCTTGAACATACAGTACAATGATATACTTGCATCACTATTTCCAGCACAAGGGTCGGTCGGTTTAGCGAACGGGTGCATTTGGCTTAATATGCATAGTTGTGTTGGGGATAGCGGATGCCTAGGGTGGTATCGTACTATATATTTCAATCCAAACAACCCCTTGTGTATGTAGGAGGTTTCCCTCCTTTGTATTGAGAAACGGGATGAATCTTCCGGTTGGGCTGAATGTTTTCCCCTTTACTAGAGGTATCAATTTGGGATTAGGAGTTGACAAGATTGATCTTGTTGATCATTTACCTGTCTTGGATTTGAGGGGGTCAAAGTCTTTTTTGTTCACGGGGGTTTTTAGACCATACCTTGGGGTGCTAGTCATGGGTTTCCCTGTATTTTTTAAAAAAAAAAATCTACGGACATTGAAAAAAAAACCCCTACTGTTTGTCTAGAGTCTGTAGGGGGGAATAAAAGAGGAGAGGCAGAGACGGGAGGGGAGAGGATATTATGAAAGAGGAAGAATATACATAGAACGGAAAAATGAGAGTATGATTTTTTTTTTGTTAATTCTGTGGTTCGATTTTAGGTACAGTACATGACAAGCACTTCCCAGGGTACAACCTATGTATGCAGGAAGGATGCGATGGCAAATATAAACCCAAAACAAAAACTCAGACGAAAGAAAAATTCATAACACCAACTAATATCATACTCCCTAATGGGTATCCATCAAAGGTAACCTTGCCCTGCCCAGGCTTTAACACGTTATCCACAGACTAGAGGGGGAAAAGGGACAGGGGGGTGCGGTGAGAAATCGAGCTATGACGAGCGCGGAGTTCTCAGTACGACAATACAGTACCTCATCCCCTCGAATGCAACCGCCCTCCCCTCGCAGAATTGGATAAACTGAGAGCAGATATTCGTGCAGACTGGTTGGGTAAGATTTAACGAGTGCGCTGTGGGGCTATCAAGGGGATAAATGTACAGTACATGTAAGAGAGCTTTCCGTCGGTGAATGACCAGCTGAAATAGGTTCGAAGACTGAGATTTAGGAACAAGAGTGACAGAAGGGGGTGAGAGCGCCTGCGACCATACACCTGGCGGCCGGAAAGGGATTCAGAGAGAGGGCGGAAGCTACGCTCATCACTGGTATGTGCATGGATGCGGATACTGTTGGGAAAGGGCACACGTAAGTGTGCAGAGGGGGAGCGTGGGCAAATGTCGCTTAGAGCTTAACAAATGCTGAGACTGGAGTTGCCCGAGGTTGGAGGAATGCCACAATCTCATTATGCCCGTGCATAGAAGCGATCAGGAGTGGTGTTTGACCACTGTTGTCAAGCTTGCCGGGATCGACATCGCCCCGTGTCAGCAGTAGTCTGACTACCCCCTCATGTTCACCGTCAGATGCCCACCAGAGCGGTGTACGTCCATAATTATCGGGTTTATCGGGATTGACGTAGCCCTGTGCGAGCAGTAGCCTCACCACCCCCTCGTGTCCGTGGATAGAAGCCCGGCAGAGTGGTGTTCGGCCATCGTTGTCTGGTTTGTCGGGATTGACATCATCGCGTGTGAGCAGTAATTTCACCACCTCCTCATGCCCATTCCCAGAAGCCCAGCCCAGTGGGCTTCGACCACGCTTGTCTGGCTTGTCGGGATCGACATCGTCTCGTGTGAGAAGAAGCCTCAACACCCCCTCTAAACCATAAAAAGAAGCCAACCAGAGTGGTGTTTGGCCGTTGTTGCTAGGCATGTCAGGATCGACACTGCCAGTTGCGAGCAGTAGTCTCACCATCCCCTCATGCCCACCTTCAGAAGCCCGCCAGAGTGGTGTCCGGTCAAAGCTATCCGGCTTATCGGGACTAACATTGCCGTGCATGAGCAGTAGTCTCACCACCCCCTCATGCCCATTCTCGGAAGCCCGGCAGAGCGGTGTTTGACGATAGCTGTCCGGCTTGTCGGGATTGACATCATCCCGTGTAAGCAGTAGTCTCACCACCCCTTCGTTCCCCCGCCAAGCAGCCCATATGAGCGGTGTAAGCCCCGTACAATCTCTTTGATTGATATCACAACCATCCACCTCTATTAGAGCAGCCACGAGCTCACCGATTCCGAAGTAGGATGCACAGTGTAAACCTGTGAATAGGCAAGGAGTTGCTGCGCCAGGAGAATAGGAAATCCTTGTTCGGCTGAGAAGTAAGGTAGCATATATGTGATCATCGTACCGGTTTAGCAGCTCTAGCGCAACCGATTTCGCACAATCTGAGAGCTCCACTTTTGCGTGTCTTCCCCAATACAACGAACAATATTCGAGGAAGGGCATGGCTTGGAGGTTAGGAATGTGGTTAGTTGGAAGCTGCTTGACCTGCTCATAATTTAGATAGGCTAGGCATGTATCTGCGAGTATTTTTTGGGCATTAGGCAGGATACTAGGGTGGGAAAGGTATTCCTGAAGCGTGTAGTGGATTAGCCTGACTGTCGATGTCCCTGCTTCATCCACAGCAAGCCCCAAGCATGACCCCAGAACTGTGTCTCCTGGCCGGATGTTCTCGGGGTCTAGATCCGTGCCCTCCGTTTCTACCGCCAAAGCATGGCAGAGTTCGTCAATCTGCAACGGCCGTTCCGAATGGGACACCCACATCAACACCTCCATCCCAAGCCTTGATCGATCGCCCTTCTGTTCCTTTATTCGCTGCAGTGTTTGGACATACACACTATCAAGGTCCACACCAGTTGTCGCTACCTTCTGCAACATTTTCCTCCTCCTCGCTAATGAGCTCTCGCCTAATATTGCATCAATATTCAATGCAACGACCAGAAACCTTTGCAGAGTATAAGCATGTAATACAAATTTGTAACGGAGTTGCCCCTACTTACATATCGGAAGCCTTTTCCAGGATTGTTTTCATGATATCATCCTTCAGATTTTGTCATCAAGTCCGGGTCTCGGTCATGGTCATGGTCCATCTTCCAGCTTACATATCTAGCGATATCTCTTTGGTCGGCTACAACACGAATGGTATAGGCCTCCTTTGTGAGATGCTTTTCGAGTTCCCCGCGGATATAAGGTCTGCCTGTAAGAAATAGCCGAGTATTTGGCGCATCTTGAATAATCTGTCGCAACGCGCGAAGAAACTCTGATCGATCCTGCGGCAGTAACTCGTCCACTGCGTCTACGCAAATGTATACTCGTTCGATGGAGCTGATTGTTTTGACGAATAACTTCAACACGTCCGGCAATCGAAGACCGCGAGCTCCTCCCCGCTTTGATTTCTCAAAAGCGCTTTGAATTTCGTCTGGAATTCTTGCTGCTCCCACAGCAACCTGGCTGAGTAGACTCCCCATCATATTTACCGCCGATTGGTCCTTCTGCACCTGATAATCGCAATAGAGATATAAAGTGGCGATATTCTGCCCACAAGCCTGGTCGCACAGGGTGTCTATCACTAACGAACTGATTTTTCTACTTGTTAGTATCGTCTATGGTTTCTAAAGAATATCTTGTACTTTATATAGGCCTTGCCAACCCCTTGCCCCCCATAACATAACAGAGTAGGACTCTCTGAGCCGTCCTGACTCCTGCACCAAGACTCGAACTCATTCTTCTGTAGGGCCCAATCACCGACACCATCGAGCCGCTTGTTTCCCACATCTTGATACCTCCTATGGGGTTCGAGTGGTGACAGCCAGGCTTGGATCCGCGAAGAATCCTCGTTCACTCCCACATTGATGGTAGTATTATAGCTGTTTGAGACGTTTCTGACATTCGTGCTCGAGTCACCATGGATAGTATTGGTCACTCTATGAGCAGCACGCGTATTTAGTATGCCACACTGGCGTGGATCACCACTGAGACCTGATCCTCCGTATTTCGTTGTCAATGTATTCATAGCGGATAGAGTTCGTTAACAGGTAGATGATAGTGCCGTCAAAACTCTCGGGATCAACTATCTACATCAGCCCCGCGAGAGGAATCAGCGTTCACTCTATATAAATCCGGTATAAGATCAGCCCACTGGTCGAGTTAGATTCTGTTAACTTGCCAAACTAAACGTATCGTGGGATGACGGGCCCCTAAAGATAGTGGATTGCAAGACCTTTTGCAGCGGTGCCGGCACAACTGTTTGTCGAAGAAGGTTGACGGCCGGTCGAGTCCTCCAGGTAAAGTAAATTAAAGTGGGGATTACTTGTACTAGTACATTCTTGCGGCGGCGTCAAGCGGTTACCGTATCCTACACAGGAAGGGCAGCCAGCTATGATACCGGTACTTCTATTCTTGGGAAATAAGTTACCCTATCTTGGCTTCCGCTCAGGAAGACAATCTTCGGACAAACATTTCTATGGGTTGTACAAGTAAGTAATTGGCTATCACGCAGCCTCACCATGCATGATTTAACTTTTAATGCCGCACTCGCAAGCACACTCCCCGGTAAGCTGGCCTGGGCCAGTGCAGTGGGGTGCCCTACGGTACCACCTTTTGTCGTAATTTCGTGAGAGTCATGAGCCACCGACCAGGATGCGGGCAGGGCACAGAGTACCGGTATATTCCGCCTATAATCGATTTTAGGGTACGGTGTTGGCTATGACGCAATAAACTGGCCCTATCGATGTCCTCTCAATTAGTGAAGATATTACAGGCGCTATACAAACCGGGCAACATCACAAATGAAGGCGTCTTGTCTTCCTCGCTGGGTAGGTCCTCCTGAGGGATTCCCGGCACCCGCAATCACCGCTTGTCACTGGATGAGCACGGTAAAGCTTTTATTTCCCTGGACCCAAGTTAATGGGTACTTATGGCTAACAAACAGTTAGCCCCAGGCCCATGCAACGGAGAGATGTTTTGTTACTGGCAAACGCCAGTGTGGAATCTCGGGTGATCTCTAACCGTGCGGTACGAGTATGTCTCCCAAATTACCTCCTCTAGAAGGATCTGGTGTTCTCTTTATCTTCCAAGGGCTAAACAAGTTATCTTTTGCCGTACTTTTCGCCTCTTTTCTAGACTGGGGTTTTGCGGGTAGGCTACCTACCATAGGGGTCCATTGTTTGAGATGCTGCGGTTGCGGGGCATTGTGTAGGCGTGTGTGTGTGTGGGGAGGAGGAGGGGGGGTGTAGCGTCCACTGACGGCAAGCAGCCACCCGACAGCATTGCAAAACTCTCGACGAATACTGTAAAAACTCCTTGAGTCCACCATCGCTCATCGGATTCGGACCTTTCCCCATCAGAGACAAAAGACCCCGTGAAGGAATAGTGCTCTCCTGGCGGGGTATAGCATTGGGAGGCTGAACTTGCTGGACCCTATTAACTGGTATTCGTAATTTTGATAACCTACTCGGCTAAGCCTATTGTGGTTTGGGTTGCGATTTTGTTGAGATTCCAGATGGTCCATCTGCAAGTACCGGTAACGAGTTTTTTTTACGATATTCCCGCAGGGGCATTACAAGTACAAACTCAGCCGTGAGCCCCCAATTTCAACCGCTAACAACCTATTTTTGTAGTAGGCCCTAGAATCGTAATACCGGTGCAACGATGATAGCAACGATGAGAGCGGGGAAGATGATGTTGGCATGAAGCCGAGCACTCCTCGCATGGCTCCGATGGAAAAGGTGAGATCGGAAACTAGTTTCAGGTATGAAATCTCGTGCTGCTATGTTGTTAGGATATATGTACAGTACAGTCGCACCTCGCTATTATTGATCTCTTCCTACGGGAAACCTCGCCATTACGAAGGAATCCTCGGGGAATTCACCCCTGCCTCCACACAAGGGGTTCTCGATTACGAACGAAAAATCCCGAACTCTTGGCATTCGTTATAGCGATGTGCGACTACAAGTTATCGGTGGAGTAAAGCTCCTGAAGATAATCTCGCCACCACAACAGTATAAAAGAGCTCGAACACTATGCCAAAGAGGGTTTCATCCGTCTAGATACGGTACGAGATTCGATCGCGGTTCTACCCGTCATGATACGGCAACCGACCGCATGTTCTACCTTCTTACAGTGTTCGTCCCCAAGGAGAATTTGACCTTATTCACCGTGAGAGAGGGAGATAAAATGGGGCCAAGCCATAAGTTGGTGGGGCCAAAACCTGTTCAAGCCCCTGAGCTCGAGCAGCGGTCCCGGAGGAAACACGTTAGGTAAGTATAATTAATTTTTATTTGGAAACATAGCTGACTAATTAATGCGATACGGCTCGCGGTAAAAAGGGAGTTGATAGGGCTTGCAGTAATTATGGAGTTAAATATAAAGGGATTGGGAAATCCTACTACTCTCCCACTCGCAAAGCTCTCGCCCGCCTTAAACTTTGTGAACCTCCATGATGGTGGTTACCCACCCACTCATACTGTAGCCCTTCCGAGTGGCGTTCGACAAAGCCTCTCTGGCATGTCGGGGTTGACGTGGCGACGCCTGAGTCGCAGTCCCACCACCGGTACAGTACGAGTACCTCTTAATGCCCATTTCCTGAGGCCCGCCCGCAAAGAGCCTTGGCGAACCCCCCTGCTCCCCTTGATCCCGCTAAAGCCTGCGTCACAACACCGCATATGTTGGTTGCAGACTTTAGTCCATCGCGCAGCGCATATCTACAAGCGCAGCCTAGTAAGTTAGTCGGCTGCGGGGGTACCTGTAAGTTACTGTACGTATTTAAAGTCCAAAATAAAAAAAAATACAGAAACAATTGCACGCCTTCTGATGCCAAGATGGAAGCAATTGTCGCGTGAGCTAGGGTATCACATCTGTGGCTGTAAGAAGTAAATTATGATATAGTACTTCTACCGCGGCAGAAAGCCCACGTTAGCGGGAATACCGCCTGGCCCAAACACTGCAACATGTAAAGTTCGGAGGTCCTCTCCCCCCCCCCCCGTCGGGGGTTACCATGCCAAGCCTTTATGGTCCGATTCGGTGTTGGAATGGCCGCGGTCACCGCAAACCACGCTACGATATTCCCGTGCGGACTACCCCCTGCTGTGCTGAGGGGGGCCGAATTTCCCCACACGACCCTAAAGATAAACTAGTCCCATCGGTGGATTTTTATTTTTTTTATTATATTGCCCGGACCAACCTGGGCAGGATGAGTGATGCTCACTTGTAATTCTGAGTGGTTGACATATCGACGTGTGAATTGCCTCGCCTAGACATTAATCCCGGAATAAACATGTAAGGCTTTAAGGAAAAACGGAGTACATAGGTTACATCGCAAGCAATAGGCCGGTTCCGTGATGCCAGCGATTGCTCGGACTTACCAAGGAAGGAGAGGTTATGTACCACGATGGGTTCGCGGTGCTCGTGGGTTAAAGGAAAATGGGTCTAACTCAATCTGACTGCATTTGGTATTACTGTATTACCCTCGATAGGATAGTCCGGAAATGATTCTCATACACTGGTTTAAATTTTAGCGTGATGTACGGAAATTCGGCACTATCGACACTGTACTGTACTCGAGTGGGGGATACTGTACTCCTCCCGTACAGTACGGTGCTGTTCTCGACCGACTATGATACGTTGGTTCGGAGTGAAATTCTCTAATAAAACCCTAACCCTGTAGGTTATGTATTGGTTTGAGAGGGGGTAAGAACCCCGTGGTGAATCACCCCCCGCATTGTAATGAAGCGATGGGAGGAATACCCGCTGGGGGGGGTCCTTCGGCCGTCGTAATATTTCCTTGGTCTTTCATATGGTCCGGCCTCCGCGCTTAAGCATCATCTCCCTAGGCCGCCACGATGGAGAAAGGAAGGGTTGGGAATTTGTCAGAGCAAGGTATGATATCCTACAAACCAATTTGGAATGGCTTAGGCTCTAGAGTAGATCCGGCTCGACTTTTTTAGTTTATGGGCTCGCACACGGTGCGTCTCACCGGATCTGGCTCGTTTTCCTGTAACTTCCAAAATCACTCGTGTATAATGCAGGATTTTAATTCCATATTTTTCATGCTCTACGAAGGTAGCGCACTTCTTATGGTTTGCAGTTCCGGCAGTAGCATTCGGCTTGTCCGCTGTCCGCTGTCCGCGCAAATTTATTTCTCTCCCTCTCTCGAAGCGGTATTCTTGTCTGATTTGACTTGGCTCTTCTACTATCATACTTTTTCCTTGTTTGCGGAGGGGATCTTTTTGCAAGGGTGTTTCTGTAAAGTCCCCGAGCGCTACATGGTCCCACCCCTTGCCCCTCATTTACTCATATGATACATATTATGATGCGGTGGTTTTTCTAACCCCGCCTAACACTTACAATGACACCTATGTCCCCTGATATGATTAGTGCTCACATTTTTACGATGCTATATATTTGCTAGGGCTGGGCGGGCTCTAGCTAACCTACGGGTAGACTGCGGCAAGGTTCTCAATAAGCTCGAGCAAGGCGGGCCCCTTCTTCTTCTTCTTTTTAGTAGATTAGGATTGTGTGACTCGTGACGAACGGTAGGTTTTGATTCTTCGACTTAACTCCTAAGCAACTGCTAGAAGGTCGGCTGTCACGCTTTAAGAGTCCCCCATTGAACATCGCATCTACCGCTTGAACAAACAAACGCATGCATACCAAAAAAAAAAACAAAAAGGTAAGACTTCGACACACTCTCCCGTAATAGCAGAATCACGGGAGGGGAGTGCGTAAGCCCACCCTCAGGCACCCCCGGCCCTGAGTTAACTCACGAAGTCCCAGAATACCTATGAGAATGACTGCGCGATCCCTAACTTATTCACCAACAAACAATGTCGACCCTCACCTTCTTAAAACACCCTCTTTACCACGCCCTCCTATCAACACAGCAGCTAATTGTACCCTCACCTCCTCAAACCTGGTTTGAAAACACAGCTATATACCCGCGATGCTACCCCCAATGCGAATTCTTTGTGGCGGAGGATTGGCCTCCAAACCAAGCACGCGTCATTGGCTTAATACGTGAAGCTGCGTTAGGGATACCTGTACTAGTGTTCTATTGTTTGCATCCAATAAACCAGCAGGCATATGCCGACAGTGTATAGGAGAAATTAATAAAGAGAAGGGTATGTAGTAAAAAAAAAGAAAAAAGAGGATAAAAGTGTTAAATTGTATGATTTCCTTATCCAATACGGTAGCATACATGGGTTAGTGTGACTCATGTATGCAACCAGGTATGACTCATAGATATTTACTTGGTTGGGTGGCTGCAGATGTGATTAGATTATGGGTATTTATAGATGGGTGTCACGATCTGGCTAGAGGAGCGCTAGCCAGGTGATGGAAGCAAGGAAAAGGTTTTGCACATGACCTCATTTAGAGGTCATGCACTTAAGTTATTCTTTCACGCACATGACCTTGTCAGCAGGTCATGCAGTTTGTTTATGTTCAAATTGGTTTTACACATATAACCTCTTGGGCCGGTCATGGGGCTGGTTTATGTTTGATTGCATTTCATACATGACCTACAGTTGACGTCATAGGGAGGGTTTAGACTGGCCAGTAAGACTTACCGGCAAGGCAGACTTGTTTATGTTTTGCATGTGACCTCGTCAGTAGGTGGTGTAGCTTGTTTATATTATGATTTATATTGCGTTTTATTTATGTTTTCACACATGACGTCGTTGAGAGGTCATGTGGTGTTTTATGTTTGTACACATGACTCGTTCAAGTCATGCGATGGATTTCACACATGATCTCGCTAGAGGATCAGGGCTGGGTTAGGGTTGCGGGAAGAGGCTAGTATAAAGGCTAGGTTTTCACAGATGAGTAAGCTGTTCATGCAACCATCTACCGTTATTTCCTTTCTATGACTTGACGTTCTTTACAATGCAACAACCTTTATGCTCCAACCATCTCCGCTAGTCGGAACCCCTGTAGAGTAAAGAACCTTTCCACTATGTGGATCCAGTTAACACAATAAGACTGATACTCTCGGCACTGGTGAGAAACTGATTCTTAAGTGAGAGTACCAAGATAGTGCTAAGAGACTCGAGAAGCTCTTACACACAGCGCAGCGCAGTTTGGAGGAGGATGAAGGTTATTACCTGTTGCGAGTAGCACGAGTAGTAGGATACCATAATATTTGGTTGCGTCTCCTGCAACACCTAGCGACAACCAGACGGCAACTCCAATAAATACACAGTTCACCCAAGACAACAAAGGAGATATCGATCTCAGGGATGACACACTTGACCTAGGACGAGTACGGAACAGCTTAGGCAAAGCAGCAAGCCAACCCTCCCTAGCAGCAAGCCCGGTGTAACGACCCAGCATACATGAGCTATGGTAGCCGGAACCTACACCCATACAGGTAGCCCGGAGGCGAACTGGTAGGAACCGGCAGGCAAGTGAGTACTTGACCTACGGAGACCCGATGGCCCGGGCTCCGAGATGAGCAGACTTAGTGGACACAAGTATTTAGGTACATGGCTACGCCCAAGGTTGGTGTCAGCGTACTTAGGGACCTATGAAGGGCCAATACACAGCTAGGCTGGGTAACTAGAGAAAGGCCGAGTGTGTCTATCCCCGGAAGTGGGATAGATAGGGTAACAGGAGAAAATCCACTTGTCCACCGGACAAGATTACCCTACCCTCAGAACAGGGTTACCCTGCCTTGAGGCTTGGATTACCCTGTTCAAGGACCTGAGTTACCCTACCTGCCAATACGAAGTCCCTCGGGGAGTTTGGGAAAAATGACTGGAATGTTTGTCACACGAAGCCATGCATAATACTGGAATCTGGGGTTCCGGGAGATGCTATTGGGCGAGCTATGCAGCTACGAAGAAGCTGTAAATTGAAGACATTATTCCTATCATGCCCCTCCGGCCCCGCCTTGAGGCCCGGACGTCATGGGCAAACGGTTGCGTAGTTGTGTGCAGTCTAGCAAAGGAGGATCTTTGGAGACCTGCTTGCAACACCGTATACGTTGCTGCCGTCCGGTCGACCGTAAGCTGTTCGCAGGATATATAAGGGGGCATGGGGTGGAAGGTGGAGTACCTCCTCCAAGTTGTTTGGAGTAAAACGGACCAAAACCGACGGAGTTAACGGGAGTTAACCGTAGGGGTCCCGAAGGTGGTCCCGGGTGGTACCGGGGCGACTGGGAGGGTTTTACACCTACCAAACCTAAAAGTGTCCCCAACGCCATAGGCTCAAAAAGGGAAGTGCAGAGACACTAGAAGCATGATTCCTACCACAGGTGAGGTGGATCCGAGGTGGTGGTCATGGGTAGCGCCCATTGGACCGCTCCCGAACCACCGTATCCTGCGGAAGACATCGGAAGCCCGAGACTCGTAAATAGTAGATAGATAAACCGCTCACGGTAGCTTCTGGGGTCAAGTAGAAATCAACGCGCATGGGAAAGGTGTCATAGATAGTCTAGTTCAGCAAGGTGTCTTGACAGTTAGCCACTGGCAAGTCACCGTTGTGCAGAAGTTTTCACTCCGGCGGGCAGAATGGAAATGCGCCGCAGAAACAATATGCACATATGGTGAACGCCGACTAGAGAGTGTCGACACAGGTATGCCTGAAAGGGGTGCTAGGAGACGTGTCGGACCACCCTTAGCGGAGAAGGGTGTGCTCGAACAGTTGGAGTAAACTGATGGGGGGGTTTCTGGCATAAGATAAAACTACCTGAACATCTATGCGAGAACTCTCCTACTCCAACAATCAATCCTCGAGAGACCTTAATTGAGTGAAGCGTCAGGCTTAACGATATTAAGTTTTACTGTCTACTTTACTCTTACATCTCTGTGAACTTTTGGCGATAAGTTTGAAGTTGTTTGGTGCGGTCGCAACCTGGGGATCCATCTTCCTAGGGGTGCCCCCCTTACACCCGGTTACAACTGAACAAACCTCATCTCCCAGTAGTTTCCTAGAAGGAACACCACAGCCGAGAAGGATGTCGGCAGCAGCAATACTGGCACCTCCGATAGGGCCTACTACATAGGCCCGGAGGATGACCGAAGATGAGATGAGGAGATTCCTGAGTGCAATCCACAGCCACCTGGAATCAGGACCAAAAGCGAGAGAACCGGACTTATTCGCGGGAGATCGCGAGAAGTTAAGACAGTTTCTGAGCCAGCTGGAACAATAGTTGAAGGTCAAGGGGTATGGCATTGGAAAAGATACGATCAAGGTGGACTATGCAGAGTCCCTCTTGTGAGAAGAAGTGGGGCAATGGATAATGCCCAACCTGGAAGGCAAACGAGATTGGATATAGGCCTCATAGGGAGAGTTGAAGGAAACACTCCACAGCCAGTTTGGAGGTCGGAATGCCAAAGAGGCGGAGAGACTCAAGCGAGAAAAGTTGCAACAAGGAAAGGACCACTTCTCCGGCTACTGGTACAAGTTCCGTATGATAGCCATCAGAGCCGAATACGGCGATGATAGTGAGTACCGCCATCCTCTAGGCAGTACCAACGAGTGGCTGCAAGAATCCTGGATACATGTGGACTAGACTGATTGAATGACAGAAGGCTTCGTGGTATGGGCTGTCGATAAGGAAGACAAGATGAACATGGTTAGACATGCTCAGAGCAAGACCAAAGGGAAAACCTATATGACCCCACCGCGCAACAACAATGGTACATATCGACCAGTAAATACGCGAAGTCCAGGACCCGCCGGAGACACTATGGACTTGGATACCGCAGGAAGAAAGGACAGGAGGTTCCAAAGGCTGTCCGACGAGGAATACCAGAAGTGAAGAAGGAAAATTGCATGTCTTCGATGTGCATTGAAGTGGCACTTCATTAAGGACTGTCGACGCAAGGAAACTAAATACCTAGAAATGGATGCTACTGAGAGGACAGACGAGCAGGAGACCTGAAATGAATAAAGTTTCCGGCAAAGAGTAGTCTGCGGGACAAAGAACGCAGCAAACCCACTAGCATTGCGCACATATCAATGAAAAAGAAAAAGGAAGAACAACGATCAACAGCGCGAATGGATATGGGAACGACAACAACTATCTTATAATTAAGATAAAACTTTGTACAACCAACAAAGACACGGAAGCAAATGTGATGCTTGATTCAGGAGCAACCTAGGATTTCATCGACCAAAACTTCAGTGAAACCCATGGTATACCCCTGAAAAAGACAAAGAAACCAAGAGACACATATATGGGCAACGGGGAGAAAAGCAAAGCAGGACCAATTACCTATAGCGCGCAAGCAGTAATAGAGATAGGGTCACATCACGAAGCTAGGATGTTCCAAGTAGTGCATTTCCCAATGTATAATACAATACTAGGAACACTGTGGCTAAAACGACACAATCCAAACATCCATTGGGAAAAAGGTCAGATCAACTACAACAGCCAACCAGGCATACAGTTGTGCCTGGAAACTTCCCCAATGATCAAAATGATCCCTGAGGAACAAGTAATAAAAGAAAACATGAGGACGCAAATGCTCCATATAGACACCAAACACGAAGAAGCGATACCCCAGGATGAAGGCATAAGAGTACCAGTGTTATACTTGAATGCAAAGAAACCAACACGAGGATCCCAGAAGGCTGCAGGCCACGACCTGTACAGCACTGAAGACACGATGGTCCTAGCCTGGGGATAGAAGATGATTCCAACAGGAAATGCAATAGGGCTTCCCGACAGCACCTATGCAAGAATCACTTCACGAAGTAGTATGGCCACCTGACATAAGGTTACGAGGGGCACTGGAGTAATGGACGCAGACAATAGGGGCAAGGTGCAGGTCCTATTAATAAACCTGTATGATAAGGACAATGCGATCTAAAAAGGAGATCGTCTAGCCTAGATGGTTATCGAAAATATCAATACCAGGGAGCTCCGCGAAGTCGGAGACCTGGACAAGACGAAAGGAGGCGAGGAAGGATTTGGCGGTACTGGACAAGGAACCCAGAAGAACAACACCCCCACCGGAACGACAGAAGAGAAACCCCTAAGCATATCTTTCATATCAGCAAAGGCCTTCAGTCAACTCTATCAGAGAGGGGAAGAAACAGGAATCCTCAAATGGGATAAAGAGGAAGACAGACCAATGATCACAGAAGTGTCAACAATTAACACGTGACTAGTGGTAAAAGAAGAAGGCAAGAAGGAGAAGGTAACTCTGAGGCAACTGGTGCTGAAGGAATATCGTGACTATCTTCAGATATTCGAAGGAAATGAACGAACGGATCTCCCCGAACATAAAACTGAAGATCACCAGATCAAGGCAGAGGAAGTAAAGGTAGCAGCATTTATGAAACTCTACCCATTAAGCGAAGAGGAATTGAAAGCGCTACGAGAATACCTCCAACACAACCTGGCCAGGCAGCAGATCAGACCATCATCCTCCTCAGCAGGAGCTCCCATCCTGTTTGTTAAAAAGAAAGATAGGAAACTGAGACACTGTGTGGACTTCCGGGGACTAAACCTGGTATCACAAAAAGACAGATACCCTCTACCCTGGATCGACGAAGCACTGCACCAACTATGGCGGGCAAAGCACTATAGGCAGTTGGATATCAAGGACGCATGTTACAACATAAGAATAGCTGAAGGAGGCGGGTAGAAAATGGCTTTCAGGACACAATACAGACTATTTGAACCTTTAGTCATATCCTTTGGCTTATCCAATGCACCTGCAATCTTCCAATAGTGGATCAACTCGAGGTTGAGCAAACATCAGAGTATATGTGGTATAGTCTCTCTAGATGATATACTTATCTATTCCGACAATACAGACCAACACCACCGAGACATCCACAATGTTCTGGAGGCATTGAGAGAAGCCAAGGGCTAGCTAAAACTATCGGAATGCGACTACCATACTGATGAGGTCAAATACCTGGGATTTATCGCCAACCCTGCAGGAATATGAGCCGACCCAGTTAAGACAGTGGTTATTGACGAATGGGAAGTACCCAAGAATATGAAAGGAGTGCAAAGCTTTGTGGGCTTTGGCAACTTTTACTGAAGATTCATATTGGGATTTAGGTGAGTCGCTAAGTCCCTATACGACACAACGAAGAAAGGAATCAAATAGGAGTAGGGAGGGAAACAACAACAAGCATTTGACGATATGAGAAAACATCTTACAACGACACCCATACTACGACACTTCGATCCCACACTACCCATCATGATAGAGGCAGACGCATCCAACTACCTATGCTCCGGTATCCTCTCCCAGCATGGAGAGGAGAGACTATAGAGGCCGATCGCTTTGCGATCAAAAACAATGTCAACAGCACAGCGAAACTACAACATTCATGACCAAGAACCATTAGCCATTGTCCAAGCGATTAAGGACTGGAGGAAGTATATGCTAGAAAGTCAACACGTGATCCATGTCATCACGGACCACAAAAACCTGCCCGGGTTTACTACTACCAAAGAACTCAATGGACGACAGACCTGATGGAGAGAGGTATTAAGCCAATACCATCTCCAAATCGAATACCGACCAGGCAAAGAAGGAGGAAAGTGGGATGCATTGACAGGAAGGGTGGGGGATTTCACTGACAAAGAAGAAATATGGGGGCAATGACAAAGGATACTACTCGTGAAAGAAAGGTAGTTTCAGAAGGAAGAAGACGAAGACAGTATATACGAATCCCGAAACGAAATAAGTACTGCCATAGTGGCAGAGGAGGGATACAAAGAATGGATAACAAGAAGTACGACCAACGACTGGGAAATTAAGGAGATAAAGAAGGCGCTGAAGGAAGGCCTAAAAGGGAGGAAGAGTATGGCCCTCGTAGTATACTGGAAAGGAGACGGATACCTATGGTACTATGATAAGATAAGGATTCCAGACGCAGAAACCCTACGCGCCAAAATGATGAGAAGAAATCATGACATCCCACCAGGGGGACACGGCGGAACGGCAAAAACCACAGCATTGATTTAGTAATCATACTACTGGCCCTCAATGCGTGACGAGATCAAAAAATATGTAAAGAAAGGTGGCACTTTTCAGCAAACAAAAATGGTTAAACAGTTACCCTATGGGCAACTCAAACCGCTCGAAATACCAGGAAGACCATGGCAATCTATTGCTATAGATTTTATTACAGGACTATCCAAATTGAACGGTTACGTCACCATATGGGTTGTTAATGACCGACTCAGGAAAATGGCCTACTTTATACCATGCAGGACCGCTATGACAGCACCATAATTCTCCAACTTGTTTAGGGACCAGGCCTTCAGACTTCGCGGCCTTCCAAAAGATATTACTTTGGATAGAGGATCCCTCGTCATGTCGGAAGTATGGAAGTAAATCATGTGACAATTGAATGCCAGCCGACACTTGAGCATGGCCTTCCATCAGGAAAGGGATGGCCAGACTGACCGAATGAATGCGATATTGGAACAATATCTACGAGCCTATGTCATCTACCAACAGGATAATTGGATGGAGTTCCTATCTATGGCAGAGTTCGCATAGAAGAACGGACGACAAGGAACAATAAAGACAATACCCTTCTTTGCAAATTACAGATATGACCCCTTATGTAACCCGGCACAATATGAAGTGCTGGGAAAGATAACCCCAGCTAATGATATGATAAGGGTACCTGATATATCAAGAGATAAAATAACTCTAGCACAAAGCGGTCAAAAGGAAAAGAGTGATAAGTACCGGAAGCCAGGCCTGAACCTTATGGTCGACCACAAGGTGTGGTTGATACCAGGTAATATCCGGACCACAAGACCATCGAAGAGGCTGGCATACAAGAAACTTAGACCATTCAAGATAATTGAATGGGTCAGATCATGAGCATACAAACTCACCCTCCCTGCCTTGATGAAACAGACTTGTCCAACATTCCACACCAGCCTCCTCCAACCATGCCAACAAAACTCTTTTCCCTCACGGAAGAAACTTCCCCCTCCGCCTATTCACATAGAGGGAGAAGACCAATACTAACTTGATGAGATAATCGATTCCCGTTTGCACTACAGTGAACTTTAGTACCGTGCTAGGTGGACAGATTACCGACCGGAATGGGATCAAGAGTGGTACCCAGCTACAAACTTCATGAACGGAAAAGATGTCATCCTCCTCTTCCACCAGTGTTACGGGCACAGACCGGCAACTGGACGTCTGCACCAAAGCGGAAGAGAACAGTTGGGTAGTGGTTGAAGACTGCGAAGAATTCAAAAGAAACGTGCTGCGAGGACAGAACGAAGCAGAAGGAGGGGCAACGCAGAAGGAGGAACAGACAACAAAGACACGGACAGTGTGCACCAACGATGACTGCACGGTGCACCCAGAGGCAAAGCAAGGACAGGGGTGATGGCTAACGGAGGCCACCAAAGCAAGAGATGCAGACAGCGACCAGGAGCGGGCGAACTCCAGGCAGCAACAAGCCTGCGAAGGAGGAACTTTGGTGGCTCTGGCAGGGCCAAGACACCTCAGAATCGATTGGCAGAACTGCATGTGCAGGTTCTGCCCCTACCACAGAAGAGAAGCAGAGAAGACACAACAGGCACTGAGAATAGAGCCAGGTAAAAGAGGGGGACAGAAGATTTCTTTTGCCTCTAAGGACCTCCTGAGGGATACAATCCGCACCCAGGACAAGACGATAATATAGCAAAAAGGCCTGATAAGGGAGCTGCAAGGAAGGGTCGACCGACTCCAATGAACAGTCGATAGACTACACCAAGTAAAGAGAATGGTATGGGAATAAGGTGTAAGGACCCAGCATACATGAGCTATGGCAGATGGAACCTATACCAATACAGGTAGCCAGGAGGCGAACTGGTAGGAACTGGCAGGCAAGTACGTGCTGGACCTATGGAGACCCGATGGCCCAGGCTCCGAGAATGAAAAGAATTGGCTGGTCAGGGACTTAGGTACCTGGATACACCCGGGAGCGGTGTCAGCGCACTTAGGGACCTCTGAAGAGGCGGTTACTCAGCTAGTCAGGGTAACTGGAGAAAGGTCAGAAGTGTCTATCACCAGAAACGGAATAGACAGGCTGTCAGGGAAAGGTTATCTTGCCCACCGGACAAGATTACCCTACCCTCAGGGCCAGGTTACCCTGCCATGGGGCTTGGGTTACCCTGCCCAAAGTCCTGAGTTACCCTATTTTTCAGTACGAAGTCCCGTGGGGAGTTCGGGAAAATTGACTGGAATGTTTGTCACGTGAACCCATACATGATACTGGAATCTAGGGTTTCGGGGAATACCATTGAGCGAGCTACCGAGCGTCGATGAAGCTGTAAATTGGAGACATTATTCCGATCATGCCCCTCCGGCCCTGCCCTGAGGCCCGGACATCATGGGCAAACGGTTGTGTAGTTGTGCACAGTCTAGCAAAGAGGAATCTTTGGAGACCTGCTTGCAACACCATATACGTCGCTGCCGTCCGGTCGACCGTAAGCTGTTCGCAGGATATATGAGGGGATCTAGGGCGGAAGGTGGAGTACCTCCTCCAAGTTGTTCGGAGTAAAATGGACCAAAACTGACGGGGTTAACAGGAGTTACCCGTAGGGGTCCCGAAGATAGCCCTGGGTGGTGCCGGGGCGGGGGGAGACTTTTACACCTGCCAAGCCTGAAAGTGTCCCCAACGTCATAGGCTCTGAAAGGGACGTGCAGAGACACTATAAGAATGATTCCCAGCACAGGTAAGGTGGGTCCGAGGTAGTGGTCATGGGTAGTGCACATTGAACTCCCTGCGGATCACTATCCCTTGTGGAAGACACCGGACCCCTGGGAACTGTAAATAGTAGATAGATAAAACACTCATGGTAGCTTCCGGGGCCAAGTAGAGATCAATGCAAATTGGAAAGATGTCATAGATAGTCTAGTTCATGTGGCGTCTTGACTGTTAGCCACTGGCAAGATGCCGATGTGCAGAGGTTTTCACTCCGGTGGGCAAAATGGAAATGCACCACAGAAATGATAACCACAAAGGGTGAACGCCGACTAGAGTGTGTCGACACATCCATGCCGGAAGGGTGTGCCCGCAGACGTGTCGGACGGCCCTCACCGGAGAACGGTGTACTCGTATGGTTGGAGTAAACTGATGCTGGAGTTTCTAGCATAAGCTAAAACTACCTGAAAGTCTATGCGAGAACTCTCCTACTCCAACAATCAATCCTCCCGTGACCTTAATTCAGTGAAGCATCAGGCTTAATGATATTAAGTTTTACCGTTTACTTTACTCTTACATTGGTGTGAACTTGTGGCGATAAGTTGGAAGTTGTTCAGGGTGGTCACAACCTTGGGATCTATCTTCCTAGGGGTGCCCCCATTACAGTATATCGTTAAGCGAGCTCCTTGCTTAACTCCTCTTCTGATAAATTGTTTTCAACCTTCGGCACTGACCGTGCGTGACCACTGGTAACGTTGTCTAGAACAAGTAGCCCAGGGTGGAAAGCGCAATGGCTCGTACCGAACTTCGAACCAGAATGGCATCCAACTCGGATTCAGACCTTGACCTTGAGGAGAACACCGCCAACAGGTTTCGTGCATCGCTTTTTGCAGATGTACGTGGTATCGGCTGGGACGGCCACCAGCTGCTCTTGGAGGTGTCTCCTATTCAGTTATGCATTGAATGTGTTGATCCCCTGGTTACAGACCCTCACGCCGCGGCGCTCTCATTTTTCCAAGACCCTACTCTTGTCAACAACATGCTCCCTCGCCCGCCGCACGGGGTTCCCTTTAGCAAGTTCTCGCGTGAATTCGTTAAACCTTACATCGTCTGGGAGGTATCCAAGTCGATTGAGGAAGCGAAGCGGGAACTGAAGAACTGGAACACCCAGTAGCAGCAGGTGTTCCGAACACAGACCACTACGGCAGTGGTGGAATGGATGAAGGTGCTGCAAGAGGTATACTTGCGGATGATAAGGGATAAGCAGGCATTGAAGACTCAGATGTCACTCTTGAAAAACTCTTTTCAAGGAGGGTATAGTGTTGATAATAGGAATGATGTACTGATGTTAGAGGCCACGCCCCCACTCCTGCTCGTCCATACCAAGCCCGAGTACTTCACTATCGAGTTGGCCATGAGAGCCAGAGACGACCAGTGGAGGGCATACCCGAGCCCAATTGGTATCCGGATGTTGGAAAGCCTGAAAGGTGAGGGCTACAGCTATACCTCCTCCTTCTCCAGAGCATCTACAGGCTCCCTGTCGGTCCCCTCCTTAATTGCCCGCAGTAGGTCAGGCAGCCCAGCGGTCGGGCCAAATGATGGACGTCGAGTAAGGAACAGGACGTCCAAACCGCAGGCTATCACAGCTCCAGATACGCCTGACCCAACTCCTTGTCTGACCTCTGCCACCAACATTCTGCCTGCAACACCATCGGTTACAACTCCTGTACCCCTCATCGCTGCCGCGAGACCCACTCCTCTACCAGTTCCCCTGCCAGTCCCTAGTTCTGACCCGTCTGCTACCACTTCTTTCCTACCCCTGGCATTGGCACTTCCGGGATTCCGGTCGATGCGTGCCGCATCACCTGGGTTTTTTGAACAGGTACGACGCCACCAAGAGCGAGCACCGGAGGCTGTATCTCACGGGACCCCTACCCCCAGGCCCAAAATACCTGCTCGTGGGGTTCCTTGGGCACAAGTCATCCCCATGGCACCCTTGAAGCCAAGTCTTCCCACCGGTCTCCTGACCATCACAAGTGGCGATTTGGACAGCCAAGACGAGTTCTTTATGTCAGGCAGTAGGTCGGAAAAGACCCCGATAGGGCGGATTAGCTACCACTCATATGGGTGTAGGAAGGGACCACGCACCCCGGTGAGGCATAGAAGGAGGCAGAAAGATGGAGATGGATGACCAACATGTGGGTACTTTTGGTCATGAAGGCATGCTGGCCCCCTGATGCAACCCTTGAGTTGTCCACAGTTGCAGTCTTTTCTGCGGATAACACAAACGGCGCCCAACCCAACTCCTGAGAGTGGGCGACGCCCTGTTCCACCACAGACATCAGGCCTATCGGGGGCTAACCCCCCAGAGGATGGTAACTAGGATCGCTAGGAGGAATGGTCTGATAGGTATGATAGACCCAGGGAATCCTAAGGTGGGAATACTGGAGGTAGTGGGGATGGAAATGCACCACGCGGAGGTGGTACGGTGGGAGCAGGCGGAGATCCTGGGGACTCGGACCATGACAGCTCAGATAATGATGACGATGGAGATTCTGTCCTCGATTTGACCCCCTTCCTCAGTGCTTGCAAGGATGACCGGAGCAACGAGAAGAAATAACGGTAGCATCGCCGGGCCAAGAGGCTGGCGAGAGCCCTGAGGGGTACTGGTTCGGCTTCTAGGCCAACACCAAGACACCGGTGGAAGAAGCCGGAGAGGCTGGGTGGTATCTCTCTATTTGAGGCCAAAGTTACAGAACTCGCGAACTTCTTGACCCTGGTAGAGGTCAAATTTGAATACTTTACAGATTGCAAGTTAACCGACGTGGACAAGGTAAGCTTGGTGATCCCCCTTCTTGAAGACTCCACCCGGGCATAGTATCTAGGGTTGTATGGGCACATTAAAAGGAAGCCGCCAAGCGTACGGGCATCCCTATCAAAGACAGCAACCCCTTGCGGACATGGAAAGTGTTCTGAGAACCGCTGGAACTAAGTTTCGCCTGAGACCAGGCAGAGCGGGATTGATCCCTTCTCGAGTGGCGAGACCTTGTGATGAAGCCCCATCACGTCAATAAGGACCTAGATAAGATAATTGATTTTATGTATAAGCTTAGCTATACAGATCCAGTACAGGTATGAGACCAGGTTCGGTCAGGTATCACAAAGGAGGTTTGGACCATGTGGGCACTTAAGGAGCCACATCTGACCGACCTGATAGAGTACCTTGATCTTCTCTGGAAGGTCAGGAACATGCTGGAGGAGAACAACCGGTTCCGTAACCGCGTCATCTACTCAGCCCCCAGTCTCAACCCGCTGAGAAGAAGAAGGCTAGATCCTCGACATCGGGCAGGTTTAAGAAGAAGGAAAAAGGTTCGGGCAGACAGAACCAGAGGTCTGCCAAACCTACTGATTTCAACCCGGGGAAACAGGCAAAGCTGACGACTTCTGAGTATGCAGTAGCGCATCAGGAAATTCCGTCAACTTTGACCGAACGCCAGAGGAAGCACAACCAGTGCACCAAGTGCGGTCGAACAGGTCACTTTTGGAGAAAGTGTACTATGACGGCCCCAGGCATTACTTCATCCAGACAGGCTCGTGGGTTGAAATGGTCAGCCCCGGTAAGCGAGCTCACAGGAACGGACAAGTGACTAAAGCGTATTGAAGCGCCCCCTCTGGCTTCCTCGTCAAAGATACTTGAAGTCCACCAGGCATCACCTCAGATCATGGAGGTTGATACTGACAGCTCGGAATAGGTAAGAACCCATTCTGTTTAAGGTATAACCTTATTAACCCACAGCCATAGACCCCAGAGGGATAGATGGACATGAGCCATGGAGGTGGCTTCGGAGATGGGTAAGTACCCCTTGACTGCATAAACAACCCTGATACTGACTACACCGAGGTCATGTGGGCAGGTAGATTTTGCGGTCTGTGCGCTGTGGGCTGGGCTATCTCTCCTTTGTCGGGTTTCTAGTTATTTCCTTGGTTCTAGTTATACGTATTTCTGTCAGGATTTCCTTAGCCGGATGGGCAAGTCATAGGACATTATTTCTGTTGAGGCTGGGTGAGGTCTTGCTAGAGGAGATGCTCGACAGTAGGGAAACAAGGCTGCTTCGCTTGGAACCGGTCCGACAGCGGACTTCTACCAACCCCAGGGAAAATTGTTATGTTTAGTACAAGCAGAATTTGTTCAAGCTGGACTTGATCAAATAAACAGTACTATTTTCAAGTTTACCTGAGGAGGGTTTAGCACCCAAAATCATGCTGGCGTGATAGTAAACACACTAGTTATTGATAAAAGACGAATCCCAATCCCTTAACGTTTACCGACCTATTGTGGTCGCTATTGTGTCGAAAGGTGAGACACTAAAAGGATTTACCAAGCCAAGATGACCAAGTCCCCAAGACAAGCGAAGAGGCAGAAGCGTGACAACTTGCCTTGTCATACCAAGTCTATCCACCTGCAGGTCAAGTGAGACTGGAAGATAGGAGCTAGACAGGTGAGCGCGGAGGCACTCCTGCTACTCGATAGTGGAGCTACTGGGCCGGTGCTTAGTAGCCAATGGGTTAAGGAGGCTCAGGCACCTTGTGTACGACGAAAGGTACACGTGCTGATATGTGACGCCAGCGGTAATCACATTCCTGGGTCAGGGCTACACTATACCAAGTCATTGAAGATGAGGATAGGTGACCACCCTAATGAGATGCACTTTGAAGTCGCGGATATGTCCGACACTAAGGTGGATGGGTACCTACCTATGTCGTGGTTGAAGGACCATAACCCCAATATTGATTGGAAGACCAGATCACTAACCTGGCGCTCAGATTTCTGCCAGACAAACTGCCTGGCAAAGCAGGGGCGGTTAGTGTTCATGACCAATGAAGAGCTACTAGCCGAAGACTCTAGTAATGTGTACCTATTGGGGATTGTGCAATTCTCCGATGAGGAAGGTGCCAACATTACGGTTAAGCTACTCCCCGTGTATAAGGAATATGGGGATATCTGTAGTCAAGAACGGATTGAGGCACTACCAGAGCACTCGAAGTATGACCACATGATCGGGTTGCGACCAGGAACTCAATCTCTGTTTGGGCCTATCTATCCGTTATCGGAAAAGGAGCTTAAGGCACTCCAGGAATATCTCAATGAAATGCTGCAAACAGGAAAGCTACAGCGATCCAGTCCCTCGGCAGCAGCCCCTATGCTCTTCATGCCAAAACCAGATGGTACATTAAGACTGGTAATAGATTACTGAGGGCTGAACAAAATCACCGTGAAGAGCAAGTATCCTCTACCACTGATGAATGAACTGCGAGATAGGTTAGAAAAAGCCCTTGTGTTCACCAAGTTGGACTTGAAGAGCGGCTACTACCTTCTGAGAACAGCAGAAGGTGAGGAATGGAAAACGGCCTTCCGGTGCAGATATGGACTGTATGAATACACAGTTATGCCATTTGGGTTGTGTAATGCCCCAGCAACTTTCCAAAGCATGATAAAGGAGGTCTTTCGAGATCTCATAGATGAAGGAGTTATTGCATACATGGATGACATCCTAATCTACTCAGAAACTATGGAAGAGCATGTCGCAATGGTGAGACATGTGATGGAGAAATTGCGGAAAGCTAGACTATGTGTAAGCATGAAGAAGTCCAGCTTCCACTAATGGGAGGTTGAATTCCATGGATACAAGATCTCCGATATGGGGATCTCTATGTTGTCAGAGAAGATGCAGACAATGATGCATTGGGTACCTGCGACATGCATCGTCGACGTTCAAAGCTTCATGGGCTTTGCCAACTTCTATCGTCAGTTCATAGAGGGTTTCAGCAATATAGCGAAACCTCTGACAGACTTGACAAGGAAAGATGTCTGATGGGAATGGCCACCTGCGTGTGAGCAGGCCTTCAACCATTTGAAGGATACGTTTATGTCCAAACCTATCATAGCACATTTTGACACTGAACGGACAACCTGGCTGGAAACCGATGCTAGTGACTTTGCATTAGGAGCCATCCTTTCTCAGGTCTGTGAAGATGAGAGATGGCATCCAGTAGCCTATCATAGTCAGAAGTTTGACTCAGTGCAGATTAATTATGACGTCCATGACAAGAAAATGACGGCCATTGTGGTGGCATTCAAGGAAGGGGATCATTAGCTACGCTCTGGAATGGACCAGTTAGTGATCTATACGGATCATAAGAATTTGGAGTACTTTGATAGTACCAAGGTCCTTAGCCGAAGGCAGCACCGCTGGGCTGAGTTCCTGCAACCATTTAACTTCAAGGTGGTTTACCATGAAGGGGGGTTGAATGAAAAGGCAGATGCTTTGTCACAGCATAGGGACTACCGCCCTGAAGGGGGGAGTGATTTTCCGCCACAGGCGCTTTTTCACCCTGCACAGTGGGTTGGGAGCCGGGAACGGGACATCTTGTGACCACAAGTGTTGCAGGTATGCCAGGGGTTTCGGCTCCAGTCATTCTTTCTGGATCAGCTGCGGGTAGCGAGAAACGAAGACCAGGAATATTTAAGGATCAGGAAGGCAATAGCTGCCAGTAACAAAGAGGTCGACGGACATTTCACGACGGAAAAGGGGTTACTCCGGTACAAGAACAGGTGGTAGGTTCCCAAGGGCCAGAATCGGAAGTAGACAATCATGGACGCTGAGCGTGACTCCTGAATCGTGTGGCACTTCAGGATGTACAAAACCATAGGCAGGGTTAGGGCTAACTTATATTGGCCAAAGATGGCCGAGCACATCACCGACTATCTGCGAACATGTGATGCATGCCAAAGAAATAAGTCCATTAGGCACAAGAAGTTTTGGCTGCTGGAACCTATTGATGTTCCTATGCGGCAGTGGACAGCAATTTCAATGGACTTCGTTGTCGCGCTGCCAGAGTCTGAAGGGTATACCAAGATCTGGGTCATAGTGGACAGATTCTCGAAAATGGCCTATTTCAGACCCCTAACCATGGAGGTACCTATCAAGGAGCTTGTCTTGATATTCCTGAAAGAGGTTTGGCGCCTTCATGGACTCCCAGAGCCAATCATCTCCAATGGAGAAGCTGGACCACCAGATGTTTGGACCTTGTGTGGTCAAACGTCCAGTGGGTAACCGAGCCTACGAACTCCAACTGCCCGCCAGATGGAGCATCCACCCAGTTTTCAATGTCACATTGCGCGAACCATACCGTGAGGATGTGGGATAAGGTAGGGTCAAGGATGTCCCTACCCCGGAGCTTGTAGACAAAGAGCCAAGCTACATTATTGAAGCTATTGTAGAGAGTGGATGGTACGGCGGAGCGAAGACGAAGTTTCCGTCATGCTTGGTCCAGTACCTTGTTTCATGGGAAGGCCATGGGGCTGAGGAGAATTCATGGGAGCCCTGTGAGATGCTAGAAGGGACCGGCTTACAGGCCATGCTGGATTTCCACAAAAAATATCCGTCCAAGCTCAGGGACTATAGAGTCTTGTGGGAATCGGGTCGGAGGAATAAGAGACAATGCTAGCGGTCTGGGACAGACTGTACAGAAGAGGGGAGTGATGTAACGACCCAGCACACATGAGCTATGGCAGCTAGAACCTACACTCATACGGGTAGCCTGGAGGCGGACTGGTAGGGACCGGCAGGCAAGTGAGTACTTGACCTACGGAGACCTGATAGCCCGGGCTTCAAGAGTGAACAGCATTAGCTGTTCGAGCACTCAGGTACCTGAGTACACCCGGGAGGGGTGTCAGCGTACTTAGGCACTTCTGAAGGGGCAGTTGCTCAGCGAGGCTGGGTAACTGGAGACAGGTCAGAAACGTCTATCACCGGCGATGGGATAAACAGGGTAACTGGGAAAGGTTATCTTGTCCGCCAGACAAGGTTACCCTACCCTTTGGATCAGGTTACCCTGCCATGGGGCTTGGGTTACCCTGGCCAAAGTCCTGAGTGACACTACCTTTCAATACGAAATCCCTTGGGGAGTTCTGGAAAATTGACTGGAATGTTTGTCAGGCAAAGCCATCTATAATACTAGAATCTGGGGTTCTGGGGGATTTATTGGGCAAGCTATGTAGCTTCGATGAAGCTGTAAATTGGAAACATTATTCCTATCATACCCCTCCGGCCCCGCCTTGAGGCCCGGACGTCATGGGCAAACCGTGCTGTAGTTGTGTGCAGTCTAGCAAAGAGGAATCTTTGGAGACCAGCTTGCAACACCGTATATGTCGCTGCTGACCGGTCGACCGTAAGCTGTTCGGGGGATATACAAGGGGGCATAGGATGGAAGGTGAGGTACCTCCTCCAAGTTGTTCGGAGTAGAGCGGACCAAAACTGAAGGAGTTAACGGGTGTTAACTGTGGGGATCCCAAAGGTAGTCCCGGGTGGTGTTGGGGCGACGGGGAGAGCTTTACACCTACCAAGGCAGGAACTGTGCCCAATGCTATAGGCTCTGAAAGGGAAGTGAAGAGATACTAAAAACATGATTCCTACCACAGGTAAGGTAGATCCGAGGTAGTAGTCATGGGTAGCGCCCATTGCATAACTCCCCAAATACTGTGTCCTGTGGAAGGCACGGGAAGCCCGGGACCCACAAATAGCAGATAGATAAACCACTCACGGTAGCTTCCGGAGTCAAGTAGAGAACCATGCATATGGGAAGGGTGTCATAGATAGTCCAGTTCATGAGGTGCCTTGACTGTCAGACACTGGCAAGAAACCGATGTGAAGAGGTTTTGACTCAGGCAGGCAAATTGAAAATACGCCGCAGAAACGATAACCACATAAGGTGAACGCCGACTAGAGAGTGTCGACACATGCAGGCCCAAAGGGTGTGTCAGGAGACGTGTCGGACCAACCTTAGCGGAGAAGGGTGTGCTCGAATAGTTGGAGTAACCTGATGGGAGAGTTTCTGGCATAAGATAAAACTACCTGAAAGTCTATGCGAGAGCTCTCCTACTCCAACGATCAATCCTCTCAAGACCTTAATTGAGTGAAACATCAGGCTTAACGATGTTAAGTTTTACCGTTTACTTTACTCTTACATTTGTGTGAACCTGTGGAGATAAGTTGGAAGTTGTTCAGTGTGGTTGCAAGCTTGGGATCCATCTTCCTAGTGGTGCCCCCTTTACAATAGGGGCGAGGTGCAGGTTCCATTAGTAAACCTGAAGGATAAGGACCATGCAATTCAAAAAGGGGATTGCCTAGCGGAGATGATTATCGAAAATATCGCTACCAGGAAGCTCCGCAAAGTCCGAGACCTGCACTAGACCAAAAGAGGTGCGGAAGGATCCTGCAGTACCGGACAAGGAACCCCGCAGGACAACATCCACACTGAAATGACAGAAGAGATATCACTAAGCATGTCTTTCATATCCGCAAAGGCCTTCAGTCAACTCTATTGGAGAGGGAAACAAGCAGGAATCCTCAGATGGGATGAAGAAGAAGACGGACCAATGATGGCGGAAGTGTCCATGATTAGCATGCGACTAGTGGTAAAAGAAGAAGCCAAGAAGAAGATATCTGTGAAGGAACTGGTGGCACAGGAATATCATGACTAGCTCAACATATTCACAAAAAACAAAAGAACGGGTCTTCCCGAACATAAAAGCAATGATCACCAGATCAAGCTAGAGGAAGGAAAGGCAGCGCTATTCATGAAGCTCTCCCTGTTAAGGGAAGAGCAATTGAAAGCACTACGACAATACCTCCAGCAGGACCTGGCTAGGCAGTGGATCAGACTATCCTCCTCCTCGGCGCGGGTATCCATCCTATTTGTCTAAAAGAAAGAGAGGAAACTGCGACTCTGTGTGGACTTTCAGAGACTGAATGTGGTATCGCAAAAAGACAGATACCCTCTACCACTGATCGACGAAGCGCTGGACCAACTAGGACAAGCCAAGCAGTATATGAAGTTGGATATCAAGGACGCATATCACAACATAAGGATAGCAGAAGGAGGCGTGTGGAACAAGGCTTTCAGAATTCGATACGGACTATTAGAATGTTTAGTCCTGCACTTTGGATTATCCAATGCACTAGTAACATTCCAAGGGTGGATCAACCCCATGTTGAGCAAATACCTAGATATATGCTGTATTGTCTATCTAGATGATATACTCATCTATTCCAACAATATGGAGCAATACCACAGAGACACCAGGAATAGTCTGCAGGTAATGAGGGAAGCCAAGGTCAAGCTAAAACCATAGACATGCAAGTTCCAGGGGAACGAAGTTGAATACCTAGGATTTATAGTCAACCCCGAAGGAATAGGAGCCAATCTAGTCAAGACAGCAGCTATCGACGAATACAAAGCACCCAAGATTGTGCAAGAAGTGCAAACAAGTGTGGGCTTTTGCAACTTTTACTGAAGATTCATCAAGGGCTTTAGCCGGCTGGCTAAGCCACTCAACGATACATGGAAGAAAGCGATCAAGTATGAGTAGGGAGAGAAACAACAACAAGCATTCGACAATATAAGAAGATGATATACCACAACACTCATACTATGACATTTCAACCGCACACTACTCATCATAATCGAGACAGACGCATCCAACTACGTATGCTCCGGTATTCTCTCGCAGTAGGGCAAAGATAGATTACGGAGGCTAGTTGCTTGGTGATCAAAAACAATATCAATGGTAGAGCGAAACTACAAAATTTACCACAAAGAACCGCTGGCCATTGTCCAAGCAATTTGGAACTGGAGGCAGTACATGCTAGGTAGTCAACATGTGATCCATATCATCATGGACCACAAAAGCCTACTAGCGTTTACTACCACCTAAGACCTTAATAGATGACAGATTAGATGGAGTGAGACATTAAGCCAATACCATCTCCAAATCGGATACCAACCAGGTAAAGAAGGAGGAAAGCTGGACGCATTGACGAGAAGGGCTGAGGATTTCACCGACAAAGAAGAAAGATAGTTGCAACTACAAAGGATACTACTCCTGAAAGAACAGTGTTTTCCGACCGAAGAAAACGAAGAAAGTAGATACAAATCCCAGAACGAAATAAGTGCAGCCACGATCCAAGATGCAGGATACGAAGAATGGATAAAACAAAGTACGACCAAGGATGGGGAAATCGACAAGAGAAATAAGGCCTTGAACAAAGGCCTAAGAGAGAGGAAGGGTGTGGGCCCAGAGCTAGACTGGGAAGGAGACGGATACCTATAGTATGACGACAGGAGAAGGATTCCAGTCGAGAAAGCCCTATGAACTGAAATGATGAGAAGAAATCACGACATCGCACCAGTGGGACACAGCGGGGTGGCAAAAACTGCAGCATTGATCCAACGATCATACTACTGGCTGTCTATGAGTAACTATATTAAAAGGTATGTGGAGAATTGCGGCACTTGCCAACAAGTGAAACCCCTTAAACACGCACCCTATGGGCTACTTAAACTGCTTGAAACACCTGGAAAACTATGGCAATCCATTGCTATGGATTTTATCATTAGACTATCCGAATCAAGCGGCTACGACGCCATATGGGTCATTATCAACCGACTCACGAAAATGGCGTACTCGATACCATGCAGGACCACTATGACCGCACTACAATTCTTTAACTTATTTAAAGACCAGGTCTTTGGGCTCGGTGGCCTTCCGAAAGGTATCACTTCCGAAAGAGGATCCCTCTTCTCGTTGGAAGTATGAAAGGAAATCACTCCACAATTGAGTGTCAGCTAACCCGGGAGCATGGTCTTCCATCCATAAATGGATGGCCAGACTAAATGAATGAACATGATATTGGAACAATATCTACGAGCCTACGTCAACTACCAACAGAATCCTTGGACGGAGTTCCTCTCCGTGGCAGAGTTCGTATACAACAACTGACGACAAGAAACGATAAAGACAAGGCCCTTCTTTGCTAACTACGGATATGACCCCTTCTTCAATCTGGCCCAATATCAAGTACCACGAAGGATAACCCAAGCCAACAATATGAAAAGGGTACACGACATATTACAAGACGAAATCACTCTTGCACAAATGAGTCAAATGGCAAAGGGTGATAGGTACCCAAAGCCAGACCTGAACATTACGGTTGGTGACATGGTGTGGTTGATACCACACAATATCCGGACCACGAGGCCATCGAAGAAGCTGGAGTACAAGAAACTTGGACTATTCAAGATAATTGAATGTGTGGGACTATGAGAATATAAACTCGCGCTCTCTGCCTCGATGAATCTGACTCATCCAACATTCCACACCAGCCTCCTCGAACCCTGCTGAGAAAACTCTTTTCCCTCATAGAAGAAACTTCCCTATCCCCCTATTCACAGAGATGGAGAGGATGAATACGAACTGGATGGGATAATCGATTCCCACTTGCACCATGGGAAACTTCAATACCAGGCTAAGTGTACAGATTACCCACCGGAATACGACCAGCAGTGGTACTGAGCTACAAACTTCCTGAACGCTAAAGATGTCGTCCTCCCCTTCCACCGGTGCTGCCTGCACAAACTAGCAACCGACCATCTGCACCGAAGCAGAAGAGAACTGTTGGGTGGTGGTTGAAGACCGTGAAGAATTCGAAAGAAACGTACTGCAAGCACAGAAAGAACTAGAAGAAGGGGCAACACAGAAGAAGGAACACGCAAAATGGACATCGATGGCATGTACCAGGGATGAGTGCAGAGTGCACCAGGACACAAAGGAACTAGACCAGTGGTGGCCAAAGATGGCCACCAAGACAAGCCACTTGGATGAAGACCAGCAGTGGGCAAACTCCTAGCAGCAGCAAACCTGGGAAGGAGAAAACTTGTCGGCCTAAACAGGACCGAGACATCTCTGAATCAACTAGCAGAACTACCTGCGCAGGTTCTGCCCCTACCACAGAACAGAAGCAGAAAAGGCACAACAGGCTCCAAGAATGGAGCCGGGCAAGAAGGGGGGGCACAAAGTTTCTTTTGCCCCTAAGGACATCCTAAGGGGGACCATGCGCACACAAGAAGAAATGATAATACAGCAAAAAGAGATGATAGACGAGCTGCAAAAGACCATCACAAGACTACGATCAATGGCTGATAGACTAAGCGAAGTAAAGCAGATGGTACAGGAACAAGGGGAGAGACAGGAAAGGGAAAGGAGAGTCAGGAGAGAGGTAGAAGGATAGCTTCAGGAGGAGTATCGGAATGCGAGGAACAACGAGATACGTACCCAGGGGTATGCAGCAGCGATAGTGGAGAGGAGGAGGAGAAGAAGATAGACATCTCCGCGGGGACCGAGGATAAGGGAGAAGGGAGCTAATGTCAGGATCTTGCTAGAGGAGCACTAGCCAGGTGACGGAAGTAAGAAAAAGGTTTCGCACATGACCTTATTCAGAGGTCATGTAGTTAAGTTATTCTTTCACGCACACACCTCGTTAGCAGGTCACAGGGGTTGTTTATGTTTAAATTTGTTTTACGCACATGACCTCCTTAGCACGTCATGGGGGTTGTTTATGCTTAAATTGGTTTTATGCACATGACCTCGTTAGCAGGTCATGGAACTGGTTTATGTTTGATTGTATTGTACACATGACATACAGTTGACATTATGGGGAGAGTCTAGACCAGCCAGTCAGGCTTACCGCCAAGGCAGACTCTTTTATATTTTGCCCATGACCTTATTAGTAGGTCATGTGGCTTGCTTATATTTTGAATTATATTGCGTTTGATTTATGGTTTCACACATAATGTCATTTAGAGGTTATAGGATGTTTTATGTTTGCGCCCACGACTCGTTTGAGTCATGTGATGGATTTCGCACCTGACCTCACTTGCAGATCAGGGCTGGGTTAGGGTCGTGGGAAGAGGCCTATATAAAGGCTGCGTTTTTACCAATGAGTTAGCTCTTCATGCAAACATCTATTGTTATTTCCTATCTACGACTTTACCTTCTTCACAATACAAAAACCTTTATGCTCCAACCATCTCCACTAGTCGAAACCCCTGTAGAGTCAAAAACCTTTCCGGTACAAGGATCCAGTTAACAGAATAAGACTGATACCCTCCAGACTGTTGAGAAACCAATTCTTAAGTGAGAATACCAAGATAGGGTCAAGAGACGCAAGCAGCTCTTGGACACAGCGCACCGCAGTTCGGAGGACGACAAAGGTTGTTACCTGTCGTGAGTAGTACCAGTAGTGGGATACCGTAACATACTCTTAGGAATGCAGATTGAAACCTTAAAAGATATTCTCAAAATCTACCCGGAATGCGATATTACTGAGATTCCAGAAGGATCTAAACTAAGCGAAGCCAAACTAGTTGCCACTCCTATCGAAGTCCATACTACACTTATCAAAGAAACAACCGATGATCAACTATGCTATCAATGACAATACCAGCCTATCATTGGATCACTGATGCATGCCACTTTCGCTACAAGACCTGACATCGTACATGCCACTGCTTTCCTCAGCCAATTCTCCTCAAAGCCTACCACCACACATCTTACCACCGCAAAAAGGGTACTAAGGTATGTAAAATGAACCAGGACCAAGGGATTATGATACAACCAAGGCAACAAGGAGCAACCATTGGAGATCTCTAGTGATCCTTCATTCGCCTGAAATCTTGGAGACAGGAAATCATTTCCCAGTCTGAGCGTACAAGTTTACGGAAGTTCCGTGATATGGCGATCTAGGACACAAAAGACCATCCCAATATCCACAACAGAAGTCGAATATATTCCACGCACATTCGCTGCTTGACAAAGCGTCTGGCTAAGCCAAGGAATGTTGAATATAGGAATTGAGACTGTACCAATCCTATACTGTGACAACACAGCAGCCATTAAGGGTACAGAAAACACGGGCATTTCCGACTGAACAAAACATATTGATATTCAGCACCATTACACTAGAGAGCCACGGGAAGCACGGAAGATAGATGTGATAGCAGTTGGAACACAGGACAATTTGGCAGATATGTGTACCAAGGGATTAGTTAAGGTGATGTTTGAAGGGTTTTCTAATAGGCGGGGAATGGAACCGGAGGGGGAGTGTTCAAAATTATAGAATCTTATTTCTGTATGGTTCTGTGACTGTGTGAGTCATGTGACACAGTCACTTGACCTGTTGTTATGCTAGAAGATTCTAGCAAATTATATGGATTTCCATGATATGAGTCAGTGTTCATGTAACCATAGAAGGGTATAAATAGGGGTGTATTTTTCCTTTCAGTTAGAAGAGTAGGCAAGCTTGGATTAATCTATGAGTCTTCATCAGCAAAAAAAATTCTCCCTCATGTATTACTTAATATCTTCCTGTAGTGGTTAACATGGCTTCCTCTCCCTCTACCTCATCTACATCATGTAACATTATATTGTGCCAGAACCCCATTGTGCTTCTGTAAGGCTCATTTGCATCTTGCATTAGTCCTGTACCAATTGCGGGTTCTTCTGCCTCCCTGTTCGCCCATTACCTTTTCTGTGTCCATCTGCCGCCCAATATCTTTACCCCTTTTCCACAATCACAGTTGCAACATTGTAAGGTATCTATCCAGACTAGCATGGCCAGATAAACCTCAACCTAGTTTCAGCGCCTTGCTTCTACTGGTTGTTCCCTGTAACCTTGTTTTTCCGTCCTGGCCCTCATCTCCCTATGGACTCTGTCCATGCCCAGCAACCCTCTACACATTCCACTGTTCTTTGTGGTCACTCCCTGCTCTTCATTACTGCACCATGGTTCCTTACCCTACTTATTTTATAATTTTTGGTATTCTTGTACTATAATCTGTCTCCCATGGTCCTTCCTTTACCTTACCAGCCCATTCTCGTTTAAACCTTTCTATTTCTGGGCGTGTTTCTTCCCTTGTACTCTTGTTTGGCTCAATTGTATTTTACTGTAGAGGTTTAAGGCTATTATAAAGATATATTTGTCTACAATCTTTCAATATATTCTATTAAACATCTCCAAATCAATCCTATTATTTACATACCAACAGCTATTCCCAGCTCCTGCAGACTCTGGAACCAGATGTGCCATTCCCATGATACGTTTGATACTTACTACAATTTGTATTGTTGCTGATCTCTGTCCCATCCCTAATATCATAGTAACCAGTCTAGTAATATCGCTAATTTTCCTGAAATTTTCCACGTAAAGCCTATCTACAAGTACAAGCCGGTCAACTGAGCCTGTAATAATATCGCAAACCTTCAACACCAATACCAAACAAGCCGGATATAGTCCCCTAAGTGCTCCATAGATGTTTACATTACCAGAATCCACCCATACCCAATTATTCCTGCTGTATCCTGTCAATTTCCCCAGCTGTGTTCCTGTACAGCCAAGAATGTGCCATGTGGGCTCCTTTGAGTCCTGAAAGTCTTCTACCGGAACCCGTAATACATGGTAGATTTCAATTAGGAACTTCCAAATAGAGTCTTTGTCGAAAGTGTTGTCTCCGGCTGATTTCCGCCAATAATAATCAACTATGAGTCCTGGTAAATGTTTTAACAATGGTTCAAACTACACTATTTCATCAACAATTGCTGTAAGCCCTTTTGCTCATCTAATTGCTGATCCGATACACTGCTGGTAAGCTCTACTCCTGCATTTCTCGCATATAGGATGTGCAATGTGAGAATTGACATTTATTTCGTGAGTTTTGAAGCTGTCGAGTCTGGCATAAGTCCATAGTATCTGATAGACTGTATCGTTCTTGCTCGACCATCTATAGCCCTCCTGGACCATGGTCTTATGGCCGCTCTCACCTGACTCGGTTGCATACATTTGGATGTTTCCAAACCAGCATATATGGTCTCCAAAATGACTTAATAGGTGTATCTTAATGAAGTTGAAATCCACATTCTTATCATATATATCTCCCACTGCACCCGCGAGCTCTTGACGCTATTTGTCTACAACGTGCCGCCTTTGAGCCACGGTGATACAGGAAATTGGATGTTGATGAAGGATATGACTGTTTGCACTCCGTATTCTGAATATTACCTCTCGTACCTTTCTGGCTGTCAACTTATCCTTCCGATACTCTTCAAAGACATCTTTGTGATCGTGGAGGACTTTGAGGTAGTGCTTAAGGTATAAAACCATCTCATCGGTATGACTTTTATATTATGACATAAGTGTAAAGTCGACGATTGATCGAACACAAGCCAGTGCCCTGGTAAAGATTTGACGTTCAGAGGCACTCAGACGACGTAGTATGGCGGCAAAACATGGCAAGAGAACTTTAACCAAATCCCTGATTTCTTTGCCAGTCCATTGTGAAACCCTACTGTATTCTTTATTGGGTGGTGAACATCTGGGATAGGCTAACAGACTCTTCCAAACAGCATCAAAAGTCTGCAGTCTCTTGTACTTCTTGAGAAATCCAATCCCCTACTTCATGAGATGCGTTTTGAATATTCCAAGGTAGACGACCTATAGGATATCTGGTTTTGACAAGCAGGCTTGATCAATGCTGGAAATTCCCCAAAAGACACTTGGAAGCAATCTAAACCAGAGACTAGTCAAATCTTCACCGGCTTCCCTATCCCCATAACAATATCTGGTGAAAAGTGTTCCACACCTTGTCTAATCCCATTTAGCTATAAAATGTCCCGTATAGACTCCCAACTGATTTGGTGGAGTCTTACAAACTGTATATTGACTCTGCTGAATTCCATGCAAAGTAACCTTTTCCAAACAATCCACAATCCATGCTGCGAGACGTGAAAAACATTGTCGAACCTTGCCATCGGCACATTCGACCTCAATTACGGCTTGTGCAATAGTAGTTAATGGAGTGAAAATAGCCTCTATAAGCTGACAAAGAATATCATGATTCACTTCCTGTTGTTGCAAATCTTTTGTCACTACCCCAAGCATCTTTGGTGGGACAGGCAAAAGAGCTAATAAGACAGTCACGCGCTTGGATGATTTATTTCTCATTTTTGACAAGATATTGCCGATGGTCAGGTAAACTGGCCAGGCTTTTTTATCTCCTGGGAAGTTCGTAAGAAACATAACATCTGAAGAACAAATGATTGGTACAAATGTTGCTCCTTCAGGTAAACTATCCCTTTTATATTGTTCGTAGAAATATGCCAGTACTTTCTTACAGTCTATTCAGACCTCAGAATGTCCAATTGTGACCTACCTGAGTCTCCTACCATTAATCAGCTGTATGCATCTCCGAATACACCCTCACGGGAGGTATTTCACTATTCCATTCCTTTATCTGAGTGTAAACTATGTCCAGTGCAAAGCATTTTTGACTGAGAAGGAATTTGACACAAATGACGAGATTGCAGTAAAAGAATCTCTGCATGGAGAAAGGAACCTCCAGCCGAGATCAGTCCTCAAGGTCCTGTTACGTGTTAGTTAAATACCTTATACAAATTGATCTACTTATAAGCTCACCGAATCATACCAAGCCCTCATTCCAACTTTTCATTCCCAAGCCTGATTCTAGCTCATTAACTGCACGAAGGAGATAGTAGATAGACTTAATCATGGTGTTCTCCAGTCTTAAATCCTTCTTGAAAAACCTGTCAATATGCTCTTTAGGTACTTTTGCTTCGATAAACCATTGAGCAAGTTCGAAGTCAGTCTTGTTTTGAAAGGGTTCCCATAGTTCATCTTAGGCCTTTTTGTGCTGTACCGCATCACGGAGAACTCTCGCTCCCGTATTGTGATTTGCTGCTGTGGGCGATTCATTCAACTCAATAAAACCTCCTTCACTCTCCGAGAGGTCGAGACTCTCAACATTAGAATCTACTTCACTCCGATCTGATTCCAGCTTGTAATCTACTTCCAAAAGGTCAATTGAATCGAATGGTTTATTTGCTTCCAGAAATAGATCTAGGGGTTGTGGTTCATCTTTAATCGCTTGTCATACAATCCTTTTCGGCTGTATAAAGATTGGATACTCCATTTCGATATGGTTTCTGTACCATGTACTTGGCTTGTTTCTTTTTTTATAATATGAACTTTGTGACTCCTGTCCCATTTTATAAAACTATCATACTAGATCCCCTGCTTAGCTTGTTAGAAGCGCATAAATGATGAACAAAAATCAATAGTCTCAACTATACCTCTCGCTTACAAATTAGGTAGAGTATGCTATATCTTCGAATAACAATATAGTGCCAGTTTGTACTGAAGTTCTGTCCAAATGTAATGTTGTTCAGTAGTGTTATCCTCAACTATCCTCTCTGCTTACACAAGTGCTTCCCTGGTTGTCTACCCCTTCGTGCGCTCGGTACGCAACCCAACTATTTAGCACTATTCCTAATTTCTACCTACCCCCGGGCCAGTCCACCATTGCGTCATACAATGTATCATGAAAAATCACACTCTTTCTGCATCTTATTCTCAGTAGATCCAAGACTTTACACAGTCAAATTGAACCTTCAAGATCCATATTTAAAAGTATGTATTTCCTTATATGAGAAATTTCAAATCCCTAGTACAAATAGGTTAGGGCTATCCTTGTCGCATACTGTTCATATCTCTCTAGGGCTCTTTTCCAAGTTTGTTTGACTTATACCTTCAATAGTACAGCGAGTTTGTTCTGGGTAAGAATACAAGTTTGTATACTTGTTCTTGAATGGCACTGTATCTCCGTACACTTTCTTTTGTACATTCCGAACAGGCTTTTAGATCTTGAATATACGACAAACATAGTACTTCTCTCAAGAGGTTTGCTGCTGGAGTTGAAACTTGGATATTCAACAGACACCTCAAATTTTCAAGCCACTCGTTTTTCATCCTATTTAGCACCACCTTACTTCCCACCTTCCTTCCTTCCGTTCTCACTCATCACCAAACCTCTTCACTTCTGTCGGTTCATTCATTCAGCAAGGTCATTTCAGACATTTGAAGGTATGTTTTCTACCTGTGATAATTAAGTGGATCATTAACAATCACCGTTAGCATCCTATTACCTTATCCTATCATCTGGTCTTACTCTAGAGGAGTTCTATTATCTTGTGGGTATTACCAGTCCTTCCAGTCATGCAGTGGGACTACTATCGACGGCCATCGGATAGTTGTCACCCATATCCGGAGAGGATGATGCCAAGGTCATCTGGACGAGAATGAGCCTGGTCCTATAGCTGTCGACGCCCATCCCATTACTACCCCTGGACGTGCCCTGGTAGGACACTCAAGCGCCACCACTTTTTTATATTTATTTTTTATTTTTATTTCTTGACTTGTTTGGGTACTAGTATTTGTTCCACTGCGCAATTTTTCCTGTTCGTAGTCGACGGCTGTCCACCCCATCTAGGATGGTGCCAAGGCAGTCCATCCTATCCAAGGACGAGACAGTCTCGTCCTTTGTTGTCCACACCCTGTCTTGGATAGATGGGATGACTGGACGCACTGGGTATCACAAAAGGTTACAGAGCGGCTCAATTAGATCGTTCCACAGCTCCTTTTGATCTTCAACTTAGTGGTCATAGAATACGTCTTAGCTTCTTAACAGCAGAATCTTATCCAGCCTTTTGAAGCCCCAATATGATAAGTCAGAGGTCTCACCAAGTTTCTCATTACAACCGCTAATTCTTTAAGGTGTAAACCCTCCCTCCACCTCCCTATCCAGTCACGCAAACACTCTTGATCAGTAAAAGTGCCTGATAGATCTATAATGCCACCAATAAGCTCTTGAGAAGATATATCAATTACCTCTCCCACTACCAGACTTTTTTTCTTACTTGCATTGCATAAGTGAGTCTCTTGCACGTCCTTGTGGTTCCTTCCTTAGCTTTGGTTATGGTTGATCTAATTGGTTACTAGGATGTCGCGAATTCCCACTGTGGAATTTAGAACCGAGCTGAATCTGAACAGAGTGGAGGGCACCGTTGCCGGAAGGAGATACGGTGCTGTGAGGAACTTTATCTCGCAGCAATGCAAGGAAAAAAAGATTACCTCAAGGAGGTAGTGTGGAAATGCCTTGTGGGAAGGAGTGAGGATGGCTGCCATCTCACATTCTACTCTCAAAGGCTTCCAAGCAAAGTTTAACACCCCCTGTGACAGACCTTACCAGCTGTTCCATGGTGCTGTCAACTGTGTCATTGCCGACATTCTTAAGAAAGCCGCCGAGTCGCAAAAGGCAGCCTAAATGAACTGCGATGATGAACATGAGGAGGAAGTTGTTGTTGGCCCTTCTGGCAGTCAAGCAGATGTCACCGTCGTTCGTCCCCCATCCTCTGTCTATAAGGAATAGCCTACTAAGATCATCTATATCGAGACCATCAAGCACCCACCGGAACCGCACGGTTGGTGCCCTGGGTAGTTATTGCAGGTGGAACACCAAATAGGAATTGGTGGCAATTTGTAATGGGGGCACCCCTAGGAAGACGGATCCTAAGGTTGCGACCGCACCGAACAACTTCAAACTTATCGCCAAAAGTTCACACCAATGTAAGAGTAAAGAAAGCAGTAAAACTTAATATCATTAAGCCTGATGCTTCACTCAATTAAGGTCTCGAGAGGATTGATTGTTGGAGTAAGAGAGTTCTCGCATAGACTTTCAGGTAGTTTTATCTTATGCCAGAAACTCCCCCATCAGTTTACTCCAACCATTCAAGCACACCCTTCTCCGCTAAGGTTGGTCCGACACTACTCCGGGCATGCATGTGTCGACACACTGTAGGCGGCGTTCACCTTATGCAATTATCGTTTCTGCGGTGCATTCCTATTTTGCCCACCAGAGTGAAAACCCCTATGCATCGGTGTCTTCCCAGTGGCTAACAGTCAAGGCACCTCATGAACTGGACCATCTATGACAGCCTTCCCATATGCATTGGTCTCTACTTGACTCCGGAAGCTACCATGAGCGGTTTATCTATTCGCAATTTACGGGTCTTGGGCTTCGGGTGTCTTCCGCAGGACACAGCAGTGTGGGAGTGATTCAATGGGCGCTACCCATGACCACTACCTCAGATCTACCTTACCTGTGGTAGGAATCATGCTTTTAGTGTCTCTGCACTTCCCTTTCAAAGCCTATAGCGTTGGGGACACTTGCGGGCTTGGTAAGGGTAAAACACTCCCGGTCGCCCCAGCATCACCTGGGACTACCTTCGGGACCCACATGGTTAACACCCGTTGACTCCATCAGTTTTGGTCCGTTTTGCTCCGAACAACTTGGAGGAGGTACTCCACCTTCCACCCTATGCCCCCTTATATATCCTGTGAACATCTTACGGTCGACCGGACGGCAGCAACGTATACGGTGTTGCAAGCAGGTCTCCAAAGATTCCTCTTTGCTAGACTGCACACAACTACACAACCGTTTGCCCATGGCGTCCGGGCCTCAAGACGGGGCCGGAGGGGTATGATAGGAATAACATCTCCAATTTACAGCTTCATCGAAGCTACATAGCTCGCCCAATAGCATCCCCTGGAACCCCAGATTCCAGTATCATGCATGGCTCTCTAGGGCTCTTTTCCAAGTTTGTTTGACTTATACCTTCAATAGTACA
>PYWC01000077.1:332885-351819 GCA_003182015.1 Tuber magnatum | reverse complement strand
AAGATTACCCTACCCTCAGGACTGGGTTACCCTGCCTTGAGGCTTGGGTTACCCTGTTCAAGGACCTGAGTTACCCTACTTTTCAACACGAAGTCCCTCAGGGAGTTTGGGAAAAATGACTGGAATGTTTGTCACACGAAGCCATGCAGAATACTGGAATCTGGAGTTCTGGGAGATGCTATTGGGCGAGCTACGCAGCTACTAAGAAGCTGTAAATTGGAGACATTATTCCTATCATGCTCCTCCGGCCCCGCCTTGAGGCCCGGACGTCATGGGCAAACGGTTACCTAGTTGTGTGCAGTCTAGCAAAGGTGGATCTTTGGAGACCTGCTTGCAACACCGTATACATTGCTGCCGTCCCGTCGACCGTAAGCTGTTCGCAGGATATACAAGGAGGCATGGGGTGGAAGGTGGACTACCTCCTCCAAGTTGGTTGGAGTAAAACGGACCAAAACCGATGGAGTTAATGGGAGTTAACCGTAGGGGTCCCGAAGGTGGTCCCGGGTGGTACCTTGGCGACTTGTAGTGTTTTACACCTACCAAACCCAAAAGTGTCCCCAACGCCATAGGCTCGAAATGGGAAGTGCAGAGACACTAGAAGCATGATTCCTACCACAGGTGAGGTGGATCCGAGGTGGTGGTCATGGGTAGCGCCCATTGGACTGCTCCCGAACTACCATATCCTGCGGAAGACATCGGAAGCCCGAGACTCGTAAATAGTAGATAGATAAACCACTCACGGTAGCTTCCGGGGTCAAGTAGAAATCAATGCGCATGGGAAGGGTGTCATAGATAGTCTAGTTCAGCAAGGTGTCTTGACAGTTAGCCACTGGCAAGTCACCAATGCGCAGATGTTTTCTCTCCGGCGGGCAGAATTGATATGCGCCGCAGAAACGATATGCACATATGGTGAACGCCGACTAGAGAGTGTCGATACACGCATGCCTGAACGGGGTGCCAGGTGACGTGTCGGACCACCCTTAGCGGAGAAGGGTATGCTCGAATAGTTGGAGTAAAGTGATGGGGGAGTTTCTGGCATAAGATAAAACTACCTGAACATCTATGCGAGAACTCTCCTACTCCAACAATCAATCCTCTCGAGACCTTAATTGAGTGAAGCGTCAGGCTTAACGATATTAAGTTTTACTGTCTACCTTACTCTTACACCTGTGTGAACCTTTGACGATAAGTTTGAAGTTGTTTGATGCAGTCGCAACCTTGGGATCCATCTTCCTAGGGGTGCCCCCATTACTCCAGGTTGAACTGATCGATAATGATCAGATTAACGCCTGGCTTCCTCTCTCCAATGCCTGACCTCTCACCGTGGCTTACTTCCTGCACCGTTCCTTGGCTCCTCCTGTGGGTGGTCCTCCCGATGCTCCTCCCGTTCGTCCCAATATGCCTATGATGAGATGTGTGGACCGTTATTTGGATCCCAGTCAGTTTGCTATTGCCGAGTTCTATACAGAACATGATACCAACCCAGAGTTGGAAGAAGATCCACTGCGCCAGACAACAAGCAAAAGGGGATTTCCTCAGTCCCAAGCTGGATGGGAGAAAAGGATAAAGAGCAATGACCAGTGTGCGATTAGGTTTCAATCACACTCTTGTGAGCTGATCTCCCGGGCGCAAGTAAAACAGGGTATGGATTATATGCCCCTCTACACAAAACCAGAGGAACAACCTGAGGCTTTGGCTCCCAGTCATCCCCCTCTGGGTTGTGAGACTCAGGCTTAGTTCAAGATCTGGAATCTTGGAGACTGGCTTTGTCTTGTTTGGGCTTTGGTGGAAGTGGGTTTCTGCGCTTTTTTTTTTTCCAGGTTTCTCTGCTTTCTTTTCTGGACTGGGTTTCTTCACTTTGTTTTCCTTGGGTTTCTCTGTTTTTCATCCCTTTTGGGCTTTTTGTTTTCTGGGATTGGTTTCTTTACTTTTTTTTTCTTTTTTTCTGGGTTCCTCAGTTTTCTTTTCTGGGCTGGGTTTCTTCGCTTTGTTTCATTGAGTTTCTCTCTTTTTCATCCCTTTTGGGCTTTCCTTGTATTACGATTACACCATTTCCGTCCATTAGAACTTTACTTCGCTATACTTCCTTCTAGTAATATTTCACACATTAACCGTATTCTTTGTTGATCATATAAACATAGACAGGTATTATAGGCCGTTAAACGTACTTAATCTTCGACTAATATCAGAATTCTTCTCATGCGATACTTCTGAATTGAATTGCTCTCAAGTGGTTACAGCAGTATTATTAATTGGGTATTGGGTCATGGTAATATGGGTAGAGAGCCCTGTCCTAGAATGGCATCTATCAAATTACTGCTTGGTCCCATTGTGGTCTGAGAGCGTCTCTTTTCAGATATTGAAAGACAAAAGGACTTAGCATCTCCAAGTACAGGATCATGATATACACAGACTATGAAGGTAAACCAAAACCTGACTAGCTCTCAAGTGTAAAATGGAATAGGTTTATTCATCACAAATGGAATGCCTGAGGTCTGCATCTCGTATAGTTTCCCTAGAACCTTGCATATTCTGTTCCAGCATTCTCCTTCACCCTTTCCAAATCTAAACCTTCACCAATCAGTGGGAACATGAACAGAGGTGCGTTTGGGGCCCTGGGGATATATTAACTTCTAAGCACTAAATACAAGATCACATGCTATAACATCAACAGTCCCCCGGGCTTCAGCATCCTCTCCAAGATCTTCGACTATGATGATTAAGGTTCATGCTCCAGCAAGGAGAGCTCAGGTTCAAGCATATTCATTTGTTGAAGACGATGTCATGGATATCGACAAGGACAGCGATGATGCACCCCAACATCACGACAGACTCTCCAAGCATCCTGTTAAAGTTCTTTCACAACAACCAAGAAGGGTCAGGAGCAGGCTAAGATTTGTAAGCTATAATTTATGATCTTAGGTATAACCTGCTAATAATAAAGCTTACTGAGGAGTCATCATCAGTGGCTCTTGATGGACTTACTTCTGGATTCTCATCCTAGAGCCAGGGTGCACAATGGCATTCTGGCATTTTGAGAGTTAACTCATCAAACTTTCCTCGCTCAGTTTTAGCCTCAGGAACTATACTACTAGTTAGTTCTGGACATCAACCAGCCTAGGAGGTTTATGCTATGTCTGATATTGTCGATATGGTAACCACACTTTCTGAGCGTTCGAACTTTATGTAAGTAGAGAAGAGGGTAGTCTTCGAAAACACGGCAAATATAGTGCTGTATCATACCTGGTTCGTGAATCCTTTTGTCAAGCCTTGTGAAAATGATTCGCTACTGGAGCATTACATGGTGAAAGTAGCTACCAAGCTCGGATGGGCTAGTCTGGGCATGCAGAAGCATGCTATAACGTTTGTGAGTACAATCCCACCATCAAATATTCTAAAAGAGCCTCTCCGATAACAATAGATTTACGTAGTTGAAAGCAAGTCAGTCTAGTGCTAGGTTGCATCTTGTTTCAGAAACCAGGAACCTAGTACAAGACTACTATACCCTTCAGCATAAATCACCGACAGATATTCAAGCAAAGGTGGGCTATTTGCTAGAGAACCATCACTTCACCTGCTATCCAAGTAGGCAAGAGGTCAGTTTAAACTAACTATGCCCTGTATGGGACAAGGAAAAGCTAATGAATTTAGGAATATGGCTTCCGGTTTGCTGCACCAGAGATACCGAAACTGCTGTACCACAAGTGGTTCTGCAATAGAAAAATACAAGGTGGAAAGGACAAATCACTTCTGGCTCGTATCAATGATATCCTGATATGTCTTACAATGGCTCGTATCTATCATGCATTGAAAGCATGGGCCACAGGAACCTTTATTCAACTTGCTCATTTCTCGGTCTTAACTGCCCAGAGTAAGTTCGGGTTCTTTCTCAGTGAGAATAGGAGGTTGTAAAGCTCTTCGTGCTTTATTGATACTTTGGTCAGATATTTACTTGCACCAACAGGCAACCTGGCAGCACTTACCTCCTCAGGTTCAAAAGAACTTCGTTAAAGACGTGAAGAAAGAGATAAAGTGCCTGCTACGTGAAAATGGGGTTATTCAGAATCATGAATCTCATACCCCTTTAGAGGACCTGGAGGCTGAGGGCTATCTTGAATTAGAGGTTTCCGGTGATGAAGGAAGTGAGAGTAAGGACAATCCGGACCCGGAGGCTGGGGCAGAGGTTAATGGACTTGTGGAAGGTCCCAATCAGGACGATTGAGAACGCCGCCAGAGTAAGATAGTTGTAACTACTTAATAACCATCGTTAGAATTAATTATTATTTAAATAGTGGCGGCATAAAGGTAGCAAATTCTACGTAGAATGAAATAGGATGTGCAAGGTACTATAGGCTAGGTGTAGAAAGCCATCTGAGTAACCTGAGCACAAGGAATAAGGAAGACATCATAACAGTCAATGAATCTTGTGATGGAGAGGGATATTCTTGACTGACTAGTGGGGCAAATGCGACTGTGAGAAAAAGATCATACCAGCAAATCACAAGAAACAAGGGGAGCTGCACAATGCCCAATTGATCAAGCATCTCAAGAACTTGGAGGCTACCCAAACTGTACAACAGGAGGTTACTATGAAGAAGCAATAGGTAGGAAAAGAGGTATCAGGAGAAACAAAGTTTATGCATAAGGTATCACAATGGAGACGTGAAAGGTAGAATATTAGATGTCGATCAAGGAGATCGGCAGATCAAAAGAGAGTTTAACGAGAAGCGAAAGGCATTTGGCAAGATAAACTGAAGGAGACGTAGCACGTCCCAATTTGGATGGGCAAGGTGACAGATCTGTTGCGATGGAAAGGCAGAAGAGAGGAGCAAGGAGGATTAAGAATTGAGGACAAGGAATAACATGAGGCGACGCGCAAAAGATATTGAAGAGCTTGAATGATTCATGAATAGAAGACAAGGGCACGGGACACGGGGGGGATTAAAGGTGAAACCAGATATTTCAGGGAGAGTAGATGAATACCTCTGTGGCCAGGGAACAGCGTGTTTGGACTGTACAATATCTTGGGCGGTTGAATGAAAGCAGACAAAGAGAGAGGATGTGGATCAAGACTAAATCACTCAAGAATTAGGCACAAGGAAGAGAGACATGAATAAGGTCTACAACAAAGGGAGTTTTATATTTTAACTCCATATACCCCATATACCCCATGAGGTATAGGGAGTAAATATGTTTTTTGGCTGATGTTTGTAACCAAAATCGCCAACTATTTATCTCACTCAGGTTCCTGATTGCATCACGGCGTAACTTGTCATAGTATTTTTCATGGCAGGAAGGGAGAAGATAATCAGGTGAAAGAGGGAGTATTTTGTTGCAGTAAGGACATGTCCACCAGTCTAGTGCATCAAAGTACTGGCGGGCCAGGTTGGTTTTGTTGTAGGAGGTGTTTGAGAGGAGGATCAATGGTATATGCTCACTTAGAAGTGCACTTATGGCCTTGTGGTATATGATGTTCAGGTTTGCGGAAGATCTCACAAACCCAGGCTCATAACCTGAGAATATTTGAATCTAAGTCACTTGCACTTGTGATAGTGGAGTAGACATAGTGAACAAGATATATCTTTAAGACTCATAGATTAATCCAAGCTTGCATGCTCTTCTAACTGAAAGGAAAAATACACCCCTATTTATACCCTTCTATGGTTACACGAACACTGACTCATATTATACCAAGGAAATCTATATAACCTGCTAGAATCTTCTAGCATAACAACAGGTCATGTGACTGCATCACATGACCGACACAGTCACACCACCGTACAGGAATAAGATACCGTAATTTTGAACACACTTGAGTGCCCCAGGGTTGCGAGCGAGCAGCCGGGGGTTGTGGCGGCAAGCCAAAACCTTGGCACGAGTAGATCAGTCCACTTCATTTCTATAGCCAAGGCATGACAGAGTTCGTCAATCCGCCACGGCCTCTCCGAGTGGGACACCCACATCAATACCTCCATCCCAAGTCTTGATCGGTCAGCCCTCTGTTCCATTATTCGCTGCAGTGTTTGGGCGTACACACTGTCCAGGTCCACACCAGTCGTCGCCACCTTTTGCAACACCCTTTTTCTTCTCGCTAATGAGGTCTCGCACAGTATTGCATCGATATTTAACGCAACAAGTAGAAACTTTAACAAAGTGTTAGCATGCGATCTGAATCGGTAGTAGAGCCGCTCCTACTTACATCTCCGATGACTTCTCGGAGGTCGTTTTCATGATATCATCTCTCAGATCTTCTGTCATCAAATTCGGATCTCGGTCATGGTCATGGTCCAGCTTCCGGGCTACATATCTAGCGATATCTCCCGGGTCGACTACGATGTTTATGATATAGGCCCCATCTGTGAGGTGCTTGCCAAGTTCCCAGCGAATATAGGGCCTCCCGGTAAGAAATAGCCGTGCGTTTGGCGCATCTTCGATAATCTGTCGAAAGGTGCGAAGAAACTCTGATCGAGCCTGTGGTGGTAGCTCGTCCACTGCATCGAAGCAAACGTATCCTCGTCCGAAGGTGCTGACAGACTTGACGAATAATTTCACCATGTCGTGCAACTGGAGCCCCTGGCAACCTCTCTGTCTCGACTCCTTGAATGCGCTCTGGATTTCGCTTGGCATCCCGGTTTCCCCCAAAGCAATCTGCCCGAGTAAACCCCCATCATATTTACTGCCGATTGATCTTTCTGCTCCTGGTAATCGCAATAGAGATATAGAACCACGATACCCTGTCCACAGTCTTGCTCGCCGAGGCTGTCTATTACTAATGAACTGTTTTTGTTCCTTGTCAGCATCGTTTGAGTTTTCTTAGGAACTACTCCCGCACCTTATAAAGGTCTTGCCAACCCCTTGAACCCGCAACATAGCAGAGTGGGATTCCCCGAGCCATCTTGACTCTTGCTCCGCAACCCGAACTCACAGAGTCACACCTCCGTAGAACCCAATCCCTATCACCGTCAAGCCGACGGCTCCTCACGTCCTGATGCCTCCTATGGGGTTCGAGTGGGGACAACCAAGCTTGGATTTGCAAGAACTCTTCATTGACTCCAACATTGATGATGGTATTGAAGCTGCGTAACACATTCCCAACGTTCGTGTTCGAGCCGCCGTGAATACTATGGTCATGTTATGGTTGGCGCAGGTATTCGGTATGTCATACGGGTGAGGATTGCCGCCGAGACCTGGCCCTCCATACCCTGGAGGTAATGTATTCATAGCGGATAAAGTTCGGTAACAGGCGAGATGATAGTATAGCAATGCGGTGGTTCCTCAAAGAGGTTGGTGGACGTCTCAGCGCCCTTAAGAAAGTCAAAGTGGGGACTGTTTCTTGTGGCGGTGTTAAGTTGATGTTTCAAAAAGTAGAGCCAAAGGATCATTTCCCTGTCGGGGAAAAAAGGTTATCCTCCCTCCACAATCTCTCAAGCTGACTACCACGACGGAAGGATTTATGGAAGGTCAGTACCGTAATTTACTGCAGGTTCACCACGTGTTAGGGAAGGATATTTATATCTCCAGAACGCCCATTTCCGTAATGAACTGGCTTGCACAAGTACTTTTTCGAGCTCCCCAACTACGGGTGCTCGGGCCCACAACGGAGGAAGCCTCGCTTCTTGCAAATTATACGAGAGTTTGTATCAACGTGGTTTGCACTGTCCTGTGTACTCGAGTCCTCGAGTTCTTGTACAGCCTCCTCCGCCACGTTGGTTTGCTTACTGTGTTGTGGCTTTGGTGAGTCAAGTCGTGGGTGTCCGTTGTAGGCCAACTACGACGAGAGACTCTCCCCCCCTTTGCTTCACCTTCTTGCGAGCCGCGCGTTACCGTCACGATGGCTGTGGCAGGACGCAGAAAGACTCGCGGGTTTATGTTGGTCACCATCTACCTTTGAATCCTCGCTACAACCGGATTCTAGACCAGCCTTGTCGCGCAACAGGCATTACCCACTTGGTTGCTAGAGTAAAAGAGAGCTTTCAAACCAATTCATACTCAAGGATAGTCGAGTAACACAAGAAGGCTTCTCACTGATCGGGTGGGCCTTCGTGGACATTCCCAGCACTCGCAGCTGATGCCAGGCAAGCTCAGGCGAGAGTGTATTTCCCCGGCTCTGCTCGAGCAATGGGTGCATGTGCAGTACTTTTACAGAAGTAATACCGGTAAGGTATTTGGCCTACGAAGGATAGTAAATTAATATTGTGCTACAGTCACCCACGTCGCAGCCTCTCGTAAAGTCTGGTATTTTTTGCTCCTTAGGTCTTTCAGAGGGGTTGAACAGCTTATCTCCTTCTGTGTTTTTCGCACCTTTTCCAGGGAAGCGAGTTCTGGACTCCAGTAGTTGTGCCTAGCTTATTGGCCCAGCTTATTGGCCCGTCATCCGAGACCCCGCGGCAGAGGGGAACCGCAGGGCGAGTCGGAAGGAGAGGTTCAGCCGGCACAGTATAAAAAAGACTACGGATCACAAGCAGCCACCACGCCGGGGTTAGGCTAAGCCTGCCGCAATGGCGAGGTCAGAGCCGAGATATGCGCAAGCAGGGGACCTAGAGATGGCGGTATCATATCTGGCTAGAGCCCGCACCATGGGCTTTCCCTCTTGTTCCTCACCCATGATGAAGTCAAAACATTCGAAGCCACATTCCCGTGTTTACCCCCAGTCATCCTGGCAACCCGTTTCTTCAGCCGAACCCAAAACTAAGTGGTGATGAAGCAATGGAATTATGATGTATTGACTGGCCACTCCATCCTCAGTTGCTCGAGTAAAAGAGCGGGCAGATGGGAGCCACTACCGGCACTTACGTGGGCGATAGTAAGGGCGGGTGTTTACCTATTGAGAATGATCAAGAAGGTGTTGTACTTCTATGAATTGGACTTTATTCCACTAACAAGGTTCGATATAACTATTATAGGGCAGTACTGGTGGTTACCCTCACGGTTGTCAGGGTATTAGGTGAGCTACAAGCAACGCCTGGCAGACATGTACCCTACCACATTATATTATCATAATATTATCATAGCTTCGGTTGTGGATGAGAAATACATCACGTTTCCTTCCTTCCTCCTCCGACGCACACCAGTGCTTACAATCGCCTTGGCATGGTTAGCGTTGGAATAATACCGACAAAGCAGATTATGATACACTCTTTACAGCAAAACCCTGGTTCCTCAGAGGGTTGAGTGTTACCTGTCGCATTGAATTAGGTGAACCCTTTGGTCACAATGCACCATGCGGTTTAGGAGAAGGAGAGGTCTAGATTTCCGACCCCCCGGGTAGCCCAAGTACAGGAACAATAGCAAAGTGGGTTGGTGGGTAACAAATGAGATAACTAATACATGAACTATAGATAAGATGGACAGAGAAGGCACTTAATCTACGCAGATGATTTCCGACTCTGGCAGTTCCTCAAACCGAAGCTATGCTGTGAGTTAATGATCACAAAGCCCAACCGCCAGTACACTGTTACTACAGATGTCGGCGGGTGGGAGCTGTCTAAGGGTAAGCCCCAATCAGGAATAGCGCGAATAAAAGATGGGTACACCCTATCCCTTTGATAGTTGAATGGCCAAAACTTTCCCTATTCGGTCTCTCTTGCAAAGGATTTGCCGGGTGATCGTGCAACAGGCGGCCACCTACCATCAAGTGTACTTGGCATGTGGCTGAAGCAGACACGGGTCGACCTGGTTTCAAAAATTAGTTTAAATGGCTCTTTTGTTTCTACGTCAGCGATCAGGTAGCTGGGAATGTCATGTTAGAACTTACAGAGCTACCAGCAAGGAGATGCACAAACCAGGACTACAGGAAAATATAGCGCTTTCAAAAGATAGATACCAATAAATGATCTTATAAAACAGACCCCCCAGGAAAGCCGGGGTGGCTGGGGGTACTATACTATAAACTAAATTTGGAAGCTATGGGCAATTAATGGCAGACCATACAAATTTTAAATATTGGTGAAAGATAATCAAAATTGTATAAATACCATAGAACCCACAAGTACTAAATATTGAAATTTCTCTAATCTCTCTTCATTCTCAAGGATTGCTCTTCGTAAAAAGCCTTAGTATGATATGATATAATACCGAACCCGTGGAGAGAGAACCCTTAATGAGGTTCAGGGATAGACTTCCCGGGGTGCGTAAGGACACCTTGTGCAAGATACAAAGTCTCCACAATACCTATCATTCACCGAAAGGCTCACATCTGTCCCAGAACGAGTTTCGCATACCAGGTAACTTTTGAGACAAATAACAAGTATCGCATGAATACCCAGTAACCAGCAAGGTCGATGCCGCATCGTCCTTCACTCTAGCAAGCTTACCCCGCTGAGCCGATGGGTAACTGAAGATCTAATCAGAGCTTCACCCTGGGGAATTGGCTAGCAAACTTAGTTTACGGTTCGTCCGCCATAATTTGTGATGGGAAAGCTCTGGGAGAATGAGCTAAAGAGAGATTGGAAATGGGATTGCTCACGATCATGAAAATCCACATCTATCAGTGGATAAACCTATCCCCCAAAGACTAGTCCGCTAGGTAGCTTATGTGATTGCTTATGTAATCGACCCATCTTTAGACACTGCGGCGTTTTATGGTGAGGGACATCTGTAGCCGGAGGAGGGGACATTCACCATGGTTTAGTAACAGTATGTTAATATGCCAAGAATTGGCCTTAATTTAGGCTAGTTACTTGGCAAAGGTCAGTTAACTGGCTGTGCCAAGGAAAATAATGGCAATTAACATTCTCTGGACATTCCTATGCCCTAGCCAAAAGTTTGCCCAATTTTAAACTCTGAGATCTCCATGAAAACTTGAGATATTTTTATTTTCTCTCCATTAGTGTGCAGAGAATCTCCTACTCTATCACGTGATAGAGTCATAATTCCCACCAGAGTGGTTGTTGGAGATCCTTTGGGGCTTGAAGTTGAGCAATACTTTCTTGGCACAATACTCCTGCTGCTGAGGTCCCTCACCATAGGGATGGCCCTGGAGCCAGAAGCTACAACCTTAAATCAACCTCCCCTCTTGGCACCTCGACACGACTCCCAATTTCAACAGCAACATCACGTCACCTCATCAACTTCCCCAGAGCTCCCGTTACCACCACCGCGGCACCCGCCTCCCCGCCGGCATCCAAACGACGAAGACTTGACCGCAGCGATGAGTCCAATGCCGGGGACGAAGACGAAGCGAAGCTAAAACTTCTTCGCTTCAACGCCCCAGCGATAACTCCCTGCGAGCACGTGGACTGGTACGAGAAGCTGAACCATATCGAAGAGGGCTCTTATGGCGTTGTATTCCGAGCGCGGGACTCACGCACGGGCGAGATCGTCGCGTTGAAGAGGTTGAAGCTGGAGAGGGAGACGGACGGGTTTCCTATTACCAGTCTTCGCGAGATACAGACGCTTATGGCGGCGCGGCATGAGAATGTGGTTAATCTGCGGGAGGTGGTTGTTGGGGGGACGTTAAAAGAGTACTTGCTACCTTTTTTTTTTTGCTTTTTCTTGTTTCACAGCGTGGTATCCGGCTAATGTTGACAACGTTAGTGTGTTTATAGTAATGGACTTTATAGAACACGATTTGAAAACCCTCTCGGAGGAGATGCAGGAGCCGTTCTTGCAATCCGAGGTCAAGACGTTGATGCTACAGCTTGTATCTGCTACAGCGCTGATGCATAGTCGGTGGATTGTGCACCGCGATTTGAAGACTTCTAATCTACTCATGAATAATCGTGGGCAGATTAAAGTTGCGGACTTTGGGCTTGCGCGGTATATCGGCGACCCGATGCTGCCGTTGACACAATTGGTTGTTACGCTGTGGTACCGATCACCGGAGTTACTCCTGGGAGCGAAAGAATACGGGACTGCAGTGGATATGTGGAGCATTGGATGTATCTTCGGAGAATTGCTATTAAAGGAGCCATTATTAAGGGGGAAGAACGAGGTGGATCAGTTAGCCAAGGTCCGCTTCCCCCCTCCCTCCCGGGTGCACTGGAGCTAACAAACCAGATCTTTGACCTCTGCGGCACCCCAACAGACACTAGCTGGCCAACCTTCCGCAAACTCCCTAACGCTAAACCTCTCAAAATCCCCAAATCAAACACCCCCCCTCAATCGAAAATCCGCACAAAATTCCCCCTCCTTACCTCCCTAGGCATCGATTTGATGTCCCGCCTGCTAGCTCCTGACCCCGCACAGCGTATCTCGGCAGAAGAGGTGCTGAAGCACCCTTACTTCAAAGAGGATCCGAGACCGAAGAGTGCGGAAATGTTCCCGACGTTCCCGAGTAAGGCTGGTCAGGAAAAGCGGCGGCGGAGGGATAGTCCGAGCGCGCCCGTCAGAGGCGGGGAGGCACCGAGTTTGGTGGATTTGGGGGATTTGGGGGGGCTGTTTGGCGGGAGGGAGGAGGAGGTTGTTGGGGCTGGGTTTAGCCTAAGGATGGGGAGGTAGTAATGACGATGCACCCACTGTTACTAATGTTTGTGGATGTGAATAGTTGCCTTCTGGGGGTGGAGAAATGCATGGTGCTGTTAGAAAATAGAGTACGTTTAACCATCCGAGTATGCTATCCCATGCGCCATCAACTCCCATGAATAGTCCACATCCGCGTATTACATCACTCCCCGCTCCGCTCAAATGCCCACAATAAACCCACAACACATTCGATACCATCCGTCCCCTCCTCTCATACCCAACAACCAAGCAACGCGATCTCTTTCGAACACTATCTGCTCTACAAGCGATTCAGGAGCTTCCCTACCCTATGGCCTCCCTATACCGTACTACATACTTCAGCGCACTACAAGATCCCGCCCACCCCGCAAGAGCCGTGAGACTGACAGTAAGCCCGGAGCGTATTCATAAAAATCTTTACCCCTTGCAATACCTCTATCTAGGACGAGTGCTTTTGATCCCCGACGCGGGAAGTATTTATGGATTGTTTGAGCTCCAAACCGGAAAACGGAAAAGAAAGTAAGAGAAGGAACAGACTGCGAAAGGGATACACCGTTTAAAATGAGGGTAGTAAGCATCACAGCGGGACAGGAACCCTTATTCTCTCAGTGGATTCGTGCATTTCGCCGGAGTTTCCTAGGGAATAGCCTTGACAAGCCAAACTGACCCGGATATTAAACCCAGCCAGGGTTTTTCTCTAAATCTCGCCGGTCCGGGATGACCCCACCCACATCGCCCCAACACATTAGGGATCTAAGACCTATCGTTGCTCCGCAAATCTTAATATCACACGGATAATTTCTAAGAGTGTTCGACCAATATGTGCCTGAAGAACTCCCCACAATGGGAGAAATCATGCTTGATCACTCGGATTCCCTCAGATGCCCAGTCCAGCCAACCACTGTAAACATCACGAGAAATCCTAGTTTAATCGGGAGGAGCGATGGGGAGAGCGAGGAGTGGGGACGGGGCCAGTAAATCTTCGTGAATAGCTTCGAGGAACGGCGCCTGTGTTGGTGTTCGGCGGTCCGCAAAGGAGTCCATCCGCGCGAATGTCCTTCAAAAGCTCACTGAGTAGCTCTGAGTGCTATGATTTAGCAAAAGCCGGCAACTTGAACAAAAGCAATTTCTGAGGGGGCCACGGAACTAGCGGTTAGCGTTAGGTTTTTGTTGATTCGTTAAGTGTATTATGTGACATTGGTCTAATCTATGCAATTCGCTCGAGAAATCTTCAAGCATGCATGGGCAGACAACCTGTTTGGAAGTGGTACGTGACGCTATCATCGACATTCATCACTGCCATTCAAAACGTTACCCTCTCGCAGGACCATTGCTTCCGTGACATGCTACCCTCATACCCCCATATACAGGGGGGGGTGGCCCACATTTGTTTACTTTTCTCCTTCTCTCGTACATCACCCTCATACCTCCTCTTATTTCCCAAAACCTCACAACCTTTCTCTAACCTTTCCAACATTTTATTTTTCTTTTCATTGATAATGTCTCAACCCATTATCAAGAAATCCTCTTCTTTGGTCCCCCCAAAGGACCAACTCCGCTTCATGTGCAAAACCCTGAGAGGACTGGAAGCAGACCCAGCGATCTTGTACGCGCGCTGGGTGCAGCAGACAAGTACTCGTTATGTCTGCAGAATGGGCGTCACCGCTGCTGGCGCCTACTCTGCTTACATGGCCGCTGCCGACTCCCCTGCTTCCTCTTGCTCATTGAACAGGGGTTTCAGGGTCACGTTCAAGTCACGGGACACAGTGACTTCCTCTCCGGTCTCCGACCCAAAGACCGGACAATACAACAACTGCTCCAAGGAATCTCGGAAGCCGGCAGAGATCACATCTGATCTCTGCAGTGGCAAACCCCATGCCACATCAACCGCCGCACCCCCTGTCGGCGCCCCTTCGGCCGTGGTCCGAGAACCCGGTCCCACCGGGCTTCCGACCTCCACCAAGGAGGTGTACACAGGTGATACCCTAATCGTCTTTTAGGTTTTACCACTAGTAACACTTTATAGGGTCCTCTGACCAAAAGTCTTCCCCACCGGTCGCCAACGTCGACCCCTCCTACACCGGTAGCCGAACCAAAGAGAGCTACAAACCTGTCTCTTTCCTCGGCTCAAGGAACTTCCCCAAGGGTCCCGATAGGAAAGGGCGTCGGTGGTGTCAGTTATATGATAGGATATCTACCCCGCTCTCACCCACCCTGGCACGCCGATTCGCTCTACCATTAAGAGAGAAGGCCATACGGGACAGCTCAAACGAGCCCCGGCCTTCAATGGAGAGTGGAAGCCTTACCCACTGACCCCGGCAGAGCAGGCTCTCCGGGATCAGCGCGAGAGGCAGAAGAAGGCACGGCTGGCTCTGTGGAATTCTGGGGGGTTTGGGAAGAGGGTAGCAGCTTTCTGGAAGCGTGCTGCCACTCTCAAGGCAAGCACCGCCCAACCTCCCTCCGCACTGGCAACAACTACCCCATCAACACCGAAAGGGATGACCCCAACTCCCACCTGCGAGGAATTCCGGGACCGGGTGGCCAATTGGCGGAGAAACGCGGAGAAGCTGAAGGCCCAGCTACTTGCTCGGTTGGGGTGAAGAAGCACGCCTGTGTGAGGAATCCGGTGCCACCTAGGCCTGAGGGTCTCGCCTGAGAACCCCCCTCAAACTCCCCTTTTCCTTCTAACAGTGTTTGAGATATGCTAACTTTTGGGATTTAGGGCCCTCAGCTTGGATTGACACCTTGACGTGGTGCTGAGGCTTTAAACAAAGAGCAATCCTCAATTTTGGTGACGAATTGGTGCGATTTCAATTTCTAGCCATTTCCTGCCCTGTATGCTTGGATAGGTGTATGATTCTTGTTTCTTATTAATTGGGAAATGTGAGATACCTGGCGGTCGGCTCATCTCAATCCTGTATTCTTATATATTCTATAACTCTTCGGGCATACGAGACCCCGGGCGATTGCTGCAACTAATGAAGGGGTTTTTATTTGTAAAATGGAACTGGGAAAGCCCGTCAAAGATAGTAAAACACATTGTTCAGTCCTTCCTTACACATAATACATGTATTCCATACCAATTCTATCACAAGGGCTCCTCCTCTATAGTTAGTCTGCCGAGTTGGACATCTTCAATTCCTAGCGCGGCATCGTTGGCGGGGCCTAGAGGTTGGGGATACATATAGCTTTTCCCCGTTATTTTCCCTATAGAAATCGTCCAGTTGTTTCCCCACTTTGTGTATCATAGATTCATAATCCAGCCCATGATGTCACGCAATCTCGACATGGTCAAGCAGCGAGCTCTGTGAGGATCTGTGTAATCCAAAGCCGCAACTAATCCTCACCCACCGAAAAATTCATTGCCTCCATAATTTGAAATCTTTCTAAAACGGGGAGATTGGCGAGCTAAGCAATCGGCGAAACTAAAGGACAATTGTTAGCAGGGGGAAGTCTCTATCCCGACCACATCCCCCCCGCACCCGCGATCGCGCCACTGCCACGTGACCTTCGTCCTGGTGTCCTACCACCAGGTGATGCACTTCCAAGAGACTATTAGTGAGTCAAGAGTCAAGAAACCAAGAGGGGGGGAGCAGCCAGCAACTTGATTACCCCTTCGTCCAGACTGAGCTACCGCCGTAGAGGCGTTACCGGAGAGGTGGGATGCGTTAAAGGCTCAGACAACACCCCCCGGCGGGAATGTCCCCTCATGGATTTCCCCTGCCTGGGTATATATCTCTAGGAGAACCGGTAGTGAAAAGAAGCGATCGGTGGCTCAAGGTCAATAACACGACGCCCAGGAGCGCGTGGCCCCATTCTACCGGGCTCGGTTTTATGGCATTTCGCGCTCTCCCGGAGTTCATAAAATATCACTCGGGATCTGTGCACCGGATGGACTGGAGATTTGGGTGAATATTTGCGAAAGGAACTGCCCCTGTGGAGATATTAAATGGTATGAGTTGCTATCAATATGCTAAGGGAGCGATATTGTCGTTTTGTCCCTTAAACTTGCTCGGGCGTATGTGCCGTCGACAACAAAAGTCTTGGGGATTGGGCGCTTCGTACTGGAGATGGGCAAACGCCCTACTACTTGGTTGGCCTCCATAACCCTCCCAGGCCGCCACGGGCAGCCTGAGTGACTGGCCCCTGGCCTAAACACAGCACTCACATCTCCGAATGCCCCTTTGCCATCTCTGTGATGATTTCGGATCTTGAGTCGTCGCCCATTCCACCATGCCCTTGCTCCGTCCTGAGGCTTTCAGTGGGATACCCAGTAATCTCACTTCAACCAATTTCATAATCGTAAGGCTCGTGCGCACCGCAAGGTGATGACCCACTTCCCGCCATATGTGTGGCCTGACTGAGAAATAACCGGGTATCGGGCGATTGCCGTATGACCTGTTTCCGAGGCCCGGAGAATCTCTACCTACTACGGGAAACTCGTCTAATGCATCAGTGTGGACACCTGGCTAAGGGGTACGAGTCTTGGGAACTAGCTTCCGCACCACTGGGAGCTGTTTCCCGTATTCCAAGTTGCCCCCTCGCCGCCTGGGTAGCCCGGTGCCCTCTTCCTGAATTGTGGGTGGTCCTACCGCAAACTGCTTAAGCTTTCCAATCGCACTCGAGGGAGCCGGTTTCTATTTGCCCACGGTACCCGCACTACAGTATATGCATGCGAGTCCAATGTTCATACAAAATTCTAGTCCGATAAGACACAGATAACCGAAGAGCTAAAATGGTGAATCGAATCAGTAACAACCCGACTACAAGTGTTGCAACACAGACCAGACAAAAGCCTTCCCCGCTCCTAGAAACCCACGGCAGAACAGACTACTATCAACTAACCCATCCCTATCCTCCACTTCCAGCCAAGCCTGGAACTCGGCAGTCCCAATCCCCCAAGCCGCCGGTAAGCTTGCTGATCACGTCTCAGTCCTCCTGCAGGAGGCGGGAGGAAGCATTCCAAGGAATCTTGGCTGAATCGAGAGGAACGATAGGGGGAGTGAGGAGTGGGGATAGGGCCAGTAAATATTCATGCATTGATTCCGCCCACCCCGAGGAATGGCGCCTGTGTTGGTGTTCGGTGGTCTGGCGAAGGAGTCATAAGCCGGCCCAGGTAGCCCATCCGCCCGAGTGTCCTTCAAAAGCCCACCGAGGAGCTCTGAGTGCTATATTTTAGCAAAAGCCGGCAACTTGAACAAAAGCAATTTCTGAGGTGACCACGGAACTAGCGGTTAGCGTTAGGTTTTTGTTGATTCGTTAAGTGTATTATGTGACATTGGTATAATCTATGCAATTCGCTCGAGAAATCTTCAAGCATGCATAGGCAGACAATTTGTTTGGAAGTGGGACGTGACGCTATCGTTGACATTCGTCACTTCCATTCAAAACGTTACCCTCTCGCAGTACCGGTGCTTCCGTGACATGCTGCCCTCACACCCCCATATTTTTGGGGGGCGGCCAATATTTTGTTTACTTTTCTCCTTCTCTCGTACATCACCCTCATACTTCCTCTTACTCCCTAAAATCTTCCAACCTATTTCCAACCTTTCCAACATTTCTGTTGTTCTTTTCTTTGATAATGTCTCAACCCATTATCAAGAAATCCTCCTCTTTGGTCCCCCCAAAGGACCAACTCCGCCTCATGTGCAAAACCCTGAGAGGACTGGAAGCAGACCCAGCGATCTTGTACGCGCGCTGGGTGCAGCAGACAAGCACTCGCTATGTCTGCAGAATGGGCATCACCGCTACCGGTGCCTACGCTGCTTACATGGCCGCTGCTGACTCCCCTGCTTCCTCTTGCTCATTGAACAGGGGTTTCAGGGTCACGTTCAAGTCACGGGACACAGTGACTTCCTCTCCGGTCTCCGACCCAAAGACCGGACAATACAACAACTGCTCCAAGGAATCTCGGAAGCCGGCAGAGATCACATCTGATCTCTGCAGTGGCAAGCCCCATGCCACATCAATCGCCGCACCCCCTGCCGGAGCCCTTTCAGTCCCGGGCTTCCGACCTCCACAAAGGAGGTGGACACAGATGATACCCTAATCCTCATTTAGGTTTTACCACTAGTAACACTTTGTAGGTTCCTCGGACCAAGGGTCTTCTCCGCCGGTCACTAGCGTCGACACCTCCTACACCGGTAGCCGGACAAAAGAGAGCTACAAACCCCTCCCCTTCCTCGGCCCATGGAGCTTCCCCAAGAGTCCTGATGGGAAGGGGCATCGGTGGAGGCAGTTACAAGATAATTACCCCGCTCTCGCCCATCTCGGCACGCCGGTCCGCTTACCCATGGAGAGAGAAGGCCATACGGGACAGCTCGAGCGAGCCCCAGCCTTCAATGGAGAGTGGAAGCTTTACACACTGACCCCGGCAGAGCAGGCTCTCCGGGATCAGCGAGAGAGGCAGGAGAAGGCACGGCTGGCTCTGTGGAATTCTGGGGGGTTTGGGAAGAGGGTAGCAGCTTTCTGGAAGCGTGCTGCCACTAACTTG
>PYWC01000077.1:293057-320539 GCA_003182015.1 Tuber magnatum | reverse complement strand
CGCGAGAGGCAGAAGAAGGCACGGCTGGCTCTGTGGAATTCTGGGGGGTTTGGGAAGAGGGCAGCAGCTTTCCGAAAGCGTGCTGCTGCTCAACCTCCCTCCCCACCGACAACCACTGCGCCGTCAAGGCCAAAAGGTGCAGACCCAGCCCCCACCCGCAAGGAATTCCGGGACCGGGTGGCCAATTGGTGGAGAAACGCGGAGAAGCTGAGGGTTCAGCTACTTGCTCGGTTGGGGTGAAGAAGCATGCCTGTGTGAGGAATCCAGTGCTTCTTGTTTCAGATGCGGCTGTTAGGATCGTGGTGGATAGTGTGAGTATGGCGTAAGGTGAGTCTATTTCCCCCCTCAACCTCTATGTACTTTAAAATTGAGTCTTTCTGTTGTCGGCTAGGTCATAGGCCCGAAACGACAACGATCCCGAGGCACCCGAAAGGGAGAAATCTGGTATCACTACCTTCTGGAAAGATTCTTGTGTTCGTCTAGAACCAACCCGATAAGCTAAAGGGATCGCAAAGCATGCCTGGTGAGGAATCCGGTGCTTTATCAACTCGGATCGAATCGGAAATGCTCGCGGGGCCCATATTCGGTCGACCATAGTAGGCACGCCTGTGTGAGGAATCCGGTGCCACCTAGGCCTGAGAGTCTAGCCCAATAACCCTCCTTAAACTCCCCTTTCCCTCTAACAGTGTTTGAGCCATGCTAACTTTTGGGTTTTAGGGCCCTCAGCTCGGATTGACACCTTGACGTGGTGCTGAGGCTTCAAACAAAGAGCAATCCTCGATTCTGATGACAAATTAGTGCGATTTCAATTTTTCGCCATTGCCTGCCCTGTATTCTCGAATAGGTATATGATTCTTGTTTTAATTAATTTGTAAATATGAAATACCGGGAGAGTGACACATCTCAATTCTGCATGCTTGTATATCCTATAACTCTTCGGGGATACGAGGACCTGGGAGTATGGATTGACTAAGAACGGGTGATTGGTGTAACTAGTGAAGGGGTTTTTATTTGTAAAGGGGAACTGGGGAAGCTCGTTAAAGATAGTGGGATACATTGTGCTGTCCTTCCTTACACATAATACGTGTATACCATACAAACTTTATCGCAAAGGCTCCTCCTCCATAGTCAGTCTGCGGAGTTAGTCATCCGCAATTCCTCGCGCGGTAGATCTGGCGGAGTCTCGAAGTTAAGGATTCAAATAGCTTTTCCCCCTTATTCCCCCTATAGAAACCGTCCAGTTGTTTTCCCACCTTGTGTCATCTGGCCAACGACATCGCCAGCAATTTCGACACGAAAAAGCAGCGAGCTTTGTGAGAATCAGTATAATCCAAAGTTGCAACCTGATGGTGTGATAATCCCAGTAGTTGAATGTTGTATTGTTGGGAGCACAGATATGGCGAAGAAGAGGAGCAGATGAACACAGATATGTGTGGAGACATGTATGGGAAATGTATGAGTGGAGGTATACATGTATGTGACGCTGGGGAGTGCAGATGAGTGTAAGGGTTTGTCCTCTTGCGGTGCCTTCCTGCCTACACATTCAGATAGCTCGCCACCCCCCATGAAAGAACAACACACTTCTCTACTCTGAATCGACCACGCAACTATACAAGTCCACCACCACCATCACAACCAATTCTCACCCACCCAAAAATTCATAACCTCCATAAATTGAGATCTTTTTTTAAAGCGGGGAGATTGACGAGCCAAGCAATCGGCGAAACCAAAGGACAATTGTCCGCAGCGGGGAGACGCTATCCTCGAGCACATTTTCCCCCGCACCCACCTTCACGCCACTCCCGCGTGGCCTTCTCCGGGGTGTTCCGCCACCAGATGGTGCACTTCCGCCTTGGCCCTTGTCAGCCAGAGATTATCAGTGAATGGAGGGCTAAGCGACCAAGAGCGGGGGGGCAGCCAGCACTTTGATTATCCCTTCGCACAGGCCGAGCTACCACCCCCAGACCCGCTATCGGAGAGGTACAATATGCTAAAGGCTCAGACAACCCCCCGGCAGGAATGTACCCTCCCGGATTTCCCTTGCGGGGGTGTATATCCCCAATAGAACCGGTAGAGAAAAGAAGAAACCCAGAACCCAAACCCAATGACCCGATGCCCAGGAGCGCGCGGCCCCGCTCTGTCGCTCCCGGTCCTACGGAACCCCGAGTTCTCCCCGAGTTCATGAAATACCGCTCGGGATCCGTCCACCGGATGGACTGGAGATACAGACGGATATTTGCGAGAGGAACGGCCACTATGGATATTAAATGGTATGGGTTACTACTAGTATACTAAGGGAGCGATATTGTCGTTTTGTCTATTAAACTTGCTCGGGCGTGTGTGCTCTAGAGGGCAAAAGTCTTGGGGATTGGGCGCTTTGCGCCGGAGACGGGCAAATGCCTTACTCCTTGATTGGCCTCCATAACCCTCTGGCGACTGCCACGAGTAGCCCGAGCGACTGGTCCCCGGCCTAGACGCAGCATTCGCATCTCTGAACACCCCTTTGCCATCCCCGTGATAGTTTCGGATCTTGAGCCGTCGTCCACCCCAAGATGCCCTAGCTCCGTCTTGAGTCTTTCAGTTGGATACCCGGTATACTCATCTCAACCAAATCCACAATGGTGACGCTCGTGCGAACCGCAAGGTGATGACCCACTTCCCGACGTATCGGTGCCCTGCCCACGAGAAATAACGGGGTAGTGGGCGGCTGCGGTATGACTTGTTTCCGAGGCCCGGAGAATCCCTTCTCGACGCGAGAAACTCGTCCAAGGCATCAATACAGACGGACACCCGGTTAAAAGGTGCGAACCTTGGGAAATATCTTTCATACTATTGGAAGCTGTGGGGTCCGTTCTCCAAGTTGCCCCCTCGTCGCCCGGGTAGCCCAGTCCCCTCCTTCCAAATCGTTGGCAGCCCTACCACAAACTGCTTAAGCTTTCCAATCGCACTTGTGGAAGCCTGTTTCCTTTTGCGCAGAGTACCCGCACGACAACCCATGCATGAGAACCCAATGGTTAGTCCAAACTTCCGGTCCGATAAGACACAAATAACCGAAGAGCTAAAATGGTGAATCGAATTAGTAACAGTCTGACCCAAGCCTTGCGGTTGGTTGACCGATTGTACGCAGGTTTCTAGACTTCTGAACCTTTCGAATCTAAAGTAGGGGAGGGCGCTGTTCAGACCTCAGAGAATTTTTCATAGGATTTTGAAGTTGATTTTCTAGATTTTAGCATGAAATATGCCAAGACCAATTCTAAAACCTTTCTGTGGTAGATTCCTACTAGATATATGCGAGAGGGGAGATCAAAGAGATCGAGTTTCAGGAGTTTTAAACAACTAAAAGGGATAGTGGGGGCACAGCGGATCCAATCTTCGATGACCGAACAACTCAGGACATTTATTGGTATAGACAAATAAGATGAGAGGTAACTTTTCAAAGAGAACAAGGTTCAATGAGATGAAAGACTAAGAAATGAATGACTAAATTCAGAAAGAAAAGATAAAGTAGAGGAGGACTTGAGTATCTGTGGTATATACTAAAGATGAAAGAATAAAGAGAAGAACCAGCTTCCTTATATGCTTCCCATGGTAGAACCTTCTTCTGTGATATATTTCCTCCTCCTGTCGAGCCTTTCAGCCAATTTCATCTACCACCATATCCTTCCTGCACTTGTTCATGTTTATTCTGAGGTGAATGACAAGTAACCATGGGATAGTGAGTCCTCATTCCGAGGATGAGAAAAGGAAGGAAGCCAAGGATCTTGTTCTTTGGTAATAGTAGATCTCCTTGTGTTTCATTCATAGACAAGCCAGTGTCTGATATGGTTGATATTGATATGCAGGTTCGGTCTCAGGATGTGTCTGAAGCTAAAGGTGGTGAAACCACTAAGAACGGCTTGCAGTGGTTGTGTTACTCGTCCAGGAACTATTTGCATCCTATGTGGTGAGTAGTCCAAAAGGGTGAATGTTCAACAAGGAGAACCCATAAGAGTTAGGAATGATCCTTTTCCTTTTCAATAACCAAGCACCATCCTACAGTGGAGTATCGTATGACCAAAACAAATCTATCATGACAGGGTATCAAACACCAATCTCCACTACTCATGCCACCAAAACCGCATAACCCCAACCCTCATGAGAGCCCGGAAACAAGGGCTACATACAAACATCTTGGTGGCAACTTGTAACGGTACTTTCCTCTTCCCCTTCCTCCCCCTCATCCTCCCCCGCAACGCCGTACGTCAAGATCCGCATTCCTGGTCTCCAGCCGCCTTCCGCATCCGCCTCCACCGCACTCTGTGTGACAGGATGGCGAAGGTGATGATTCCCGGTCACCGGCCCAGTAAATACACCCTTCCCCCCCAAACGATAGGCCAGGGTGTATATCCCAACGATTATCAAAAATACCAAAAAGGGATAATTCATGTTTCCCCTAGTCACCGGGAGCCCTGGTGGAAGTCTCGGTCATCGGGGAGCCTCATGCGGCCGGCAGGGAGGAGAGGATTCAGCGGTACTTGTAACGTTGGGTGGATAGTCGCAAAGACGGCCGAAAATGGAAGATCGTTGTCTCGAGCAAAGGCGTAGAGGATTCGAGCGGAGGTTGTCATAGAGGAGGCCAGTTAACGGAAAACTGACTATATTTATCATGGTTAAATGGCGGGGAACATCTCATTTCTCACATTGTAAGGAGCGCTGAAAGAGCTTTGATTCTTGTAGCGTGATAAAAGATTGATAATAATGGCCTATAACTCTGTCAGGATGCGTTTCCACAAAGGAGTCATAACCTTACCCCTCTGCGGCTCAAATATGGGCACGAAAACTCTCCAAGATCAGAGGGATCATGCTTGATCACTCGGATCCCACAGTTATCTAGTGTCCAGCCAACTACTATACGCATCTCAAGAAATCCCGGCTGAATTGGGAGGAACGATAGGGGGAGCAAGGAGTGGGGACAGGGCCAGTAGATATTCGTGAATTGCTCCCGCCCGCCCCGAGGAATGGCGCCTGTGCTGGTGTTCGGTTGTCTGGCGAAGGAGTAATGAGCAAGCCTAGCTGGCCAGTCCCCGAGTGTCCTTCAGAAGCCCACTTCGTAGCTCTGAGTGCTATAACATAGCAAAAGCTGGCAACTTGTGCGAAAACAATCTCTGGGGGGGGCACAGAATTAGGGGATAGCGTTAGATCTCCGTTGACTCGTTCAGTGTATTATGGGGCATTGGTCTAATCTATGCAATTCGCTCGAGAAATCTTCCAGCGTGCATGGGCAGACAACTCGTTTGGAAGTGGTACGTGACGCTATCATCGAAATTCGTCACTGCCATTCGAAAAGTTGCCCTCTTGAAGTACCAGTGCTTCCGTGACATGCTGCTCTCACACCCTCATATATAGGGGGGGTGGCCAACATGTGTTTACTTTTCTCCTTCTCCCGTACATCACACCCCGTCTTCCTCTTACCCCCTAAAACCTTACAACCTTTTTACCACCTTTCCAACATTTTTATTTTTCTTTCCTTTGATAATGTCTCCACACACTATCAGGAAATTCTCCTCTTTGGTCCCCCCAGGGACTGATAGTGTGGAACTCAGGCAGCGGAAGCAGAATGTCGTGTGCCGTATAAGAATGAAGGGGTCGACTCACTCAAGCAGTGCAGATATGATAGGGGAAGTGTGTGAGCATGTTCATTGATGGGAGGAGAGACTCTCAACTATATAGTACATGCCAAGCCTCATCTTCTACCATATCTTAGCTCTCTTGTCCTAGCCCTTAACCACTAAACACATCCGCATATAGCTGCTATTGGGATTACTCCATCAGAGACCAACTCCGCCTCATGTGCAAATCCCTGAGAGGAGTGGAAGCAGACCCAGCGATCTTGTACGCGCGCTGAGTGCAGCATACAAGCACTCGCTATGTCTGCAGAATGGGCATCACCGCTACCGATGCCTACGCTGGTTACATGGCCGCTGCCGACTCCCCTGCTTCCTCTTGCTCATCGAACAGGGGTTTCAGGGTCACATTCAAGTCACGGGACACAGTGACTTCCTCTCCGGTCTCCGATCCATCCAAAGAGCGGAAAATACAGCGACAGCTCCGAGGAATCCCGGAAGCCGGCAGAGATCATGTCTGATCTCTGCAGTGGCAAACCCCATGCCACATCAACCGCCGCACCCCCTGTCGGCGCCCCTTCGGCTGTGGTCCGAGAACCCGGTCCCACCGGACTTCTGACCTCCACAAGGGAGGTGGAAACAGGTGATACCCCAATCCTCTCTTAAGTTTTACCACTAGTAACACTTTTTAGGGTCCTCGGATAAAAAGTCTTCCCCACCAGTCGCCAACGTCGACCCCTCCTACACCGGTAGCCGAACCAAAGAGAGCTACAAACCTGTCTCTTTCCTCGGCTCAAGGAATTTCCCCAAGGGTCCCGATGGGAAAGAGCGTCGATGGAGGCAGTTACAAGATAACTACCCCGCTCTCGCCCGTCTCGGCACGCCGACTCGTTCTACCATCGGGAGAGAAGGCCATACGGGACAGCTCAAACGAGCCCCGGCCTTCGATGGAGAGTGACGCTCGTGCGAACCGCAAGGTGATGACCCACTTCCCGACGTATCGGTGCCCTGCCCACGAGAAATAACGGGGTAGNTTCGGGAATAGGGCGGCAGCTTTCCGAAAGCATGCTGCCGCTCTCAAGGCAAGCGCCGTCCAACCTCCCCTCACACCGGCAACCGCTGCGCCGTCGACACCGAAAGGGGTAGCCCCAGCTCCCACCCGCGAGGAATTCCGGGACCGGGTGGCCAATTGGCGGAGAAGTGCGGAGAAGCTGAAGGCCCAGCTACTTGCTCGGTTGGGGTGAAGAAGCATGCCTGTGTGAGGAATCCGGTGCTTCTTGGATCAAATGCGGCCATTTGAATCATGTAGTGGATAGTGAGTATGGAGTAAGGTGAGTCTATTCCCCCCTCAACCTCTATCTACCTTAAAGCTGAGTCTCTCTCTTGTCGGCTAGGTCATAAGCCCACAACGACAACGATCCTGAGGCACCCGAAAGGGGGACATCTACAATTAACCCAATAAACTAAAGGGATCGCAAAGCACGCCTGGTGAGGAATCCGGTGCTTCATCAACTCGGATCGAATCGGAAATGCTCGCGGGGCCCATATCCGGTCGACCATAGTAGGCACGCCTGTGTGAGGAATCCGGTGCCGCCTAGGCCTAAGGGCCTAGCCTAAGAAACCCCCTCAAACCCCCCTCCTTTCTAACAACGTTTGAGTCATGCTAACTTTTGGGTTTTAGGGCCCTCAGCTAGGATTGACACCTTGACGCGGTGCTGAGGCTTCCCACTAAGTGCAATCCTCAATCTGAATAATATATATTCACACAACTTCGATATCTGGCAATTGTGTATTTTGTCCACTAGAATCGGTATAGAATTTTGTTTTTCGTTAACTTGGAAAGGCTTAAAACCCGGTGAGTGACGCAATCTCAACCGATACCTGTATATCCTATAACTCTTCGGGTGTTCAAAAGCCCGGAACAATGGATTGGCTAACGTTGGCCCATGGAAAATGCGGGGGGGCATAGTTTGGAAGGGCGAGATACATGGAAGATTAATTTCTCTGGGGGAGTGAGTACGGGAGTCGGAACGGGTAATTGCGGGCTTGGATAGCTGGTTTTTTATTATGAAAAGGGGCTAGACATAAACACAGGACTGTATAACGAATTGAGTAGTACTTCTTTACCTATATCCATACTGTTATATATGCATCACATCCCGTCCGAACTTTACGACAAAGGGGCCCTCTTTGTAGGTAGTCTCTAGGGTGGGGCGTCTATAATTCGTAATGTTGTCTTTGGTGGAGTCTAGAATATAATGCTGGAACGAGTATATTACCTTTTTTCTCTCCAAGAAATCATTCAGGTATCATACCCCTCCACAACCTTACAAGCGACCTCAATATCGCAAAGCTGGGCTCCGGAGAACAGGTATGCTCCAAAGGTGCAATTAACTTTACCCAATCAATACTTTGTAACTTCTATAAGTAAAAATACTTATAAAAGAGGAAAATTCCCAAGTTAAGCAATTGGGCAAACTAGGGGAGAATTTTCAACCGGGAAGCCTCTCTCTCTGACCCCATCGCCAGCCGCTCTCACGACTACATCACTGCTCATTCCCACATGACACAAACTCAACTAACCCTCACCAGTGGAATATACTACCAAAAGGTGCACTTTAGGGGACATTTTCTCGCTAGTAGAGAAGAGAGAAAGTGGGAGCGGGGGGGAGCCAGTCCTTCCGGAAGGTGAGCCCCATACCCAAGGTGAACCATTCTTACATACTGTATGATACTTTATCTGGTATCATAGACATATTGAAAGCACAGATAAAACCATTAGCCCGAATCCAAACTGCTGTAACTTGCTATGATGATCCGAAAGAGGACATAGGGCGGCCCAGGTATGATATCATACCACTGATCTCCGGAAACCCGCCCGGAAGCCCCGAGTGTCATAACCCAAGTGAAGTTGTCAGCTTTCACAACCCACACCCTAAGCCCTACTTTCCCCACAATTCAGTGGGCACATATATTTGGGCACTACCCTTCCCCCAAACCCGTCCTGTCACATTGCCAATTTTTGCTTCCCCGGAGTGGTCAATTAGACAGTATCACAGCATAATACAGAAGAAATGTATCTTCCAATTACATGGAAACAACCCCTCGAGCTGACAATCGGTTTATTATCCTTCTCTTGGTCTCACTTCACCGATTATCACTCGCGGTCAGACATGGATGAAAATCACCATCTCCACTAGTATAGCGAGATCAGAAAGACGCTGTATCTTATGGCGAAGCTTAGGCCATCACTCTGAAACTCTTTTGGTATTGCGCGGGGAATTAATGGTGAACGAGGGTGAAAAAGTCAAAGTCTTTGAGCATACAGCAGGATCGGTGGAAAGCATTTGATTTCCGATGGTGGATTAAGAGTATCATCTGTCATTCAGCCAATCCGTTCGGTTCGCGCAAGCGACCCTTGAGCGGACGTACAGACACCATGTTTGTAAATGGTGCGTGGCCTCACCCGTAGATATTCATCACCCCCTCCTATAATTAACCTCACCTTCTTCTAGGGGCATTGCTACGGGCAACGTGCGGACCTCACACTCCCATGTATAGGAGGGAAGGCCCACACTTTGTTTACTTTTCTGCTTCCCTCGTATATCATACCCATACTCCCTAAAACCTTTCAACATTTTTCAACGCTTTCAGCTTCTTATTATTTCTATATTCATGATGTCTCAACGGACCATCAAGAAATCCTCCTCCTCGGTCCCCCCTGCGGACCAACTTCGCCTTATGTGTGGGGCCCTGAGAGGATTGGAAGCCGACCCAGCGATAGTGTACGCGCGCTGGGTACAGCAGACTAGCACTCGCTATGTCTGCGGAATGGGCATCACCGCCACTGGTGCCTATTCTGCCTATATGGAGATTGTTGACTGCCCTGTTTCCTCTCACTCGTCAAACAGGGTTTTTAGCATAACACTCAGGTCACAGGACACAGTGACCTCCCCTCCGGTCTCCGACACAAAGACCGAGAATTATGACACCAATGCCACCTCGATCGCCACTGCTCCGGCCAACACTCCTTCGACCGCAGCCCGAACGCCCATTCCCGTCCAACCTCCTCCTACCTCCGTACTAGATACAAAGATTGGTGATGGCTTGCCCTTTGTTTGATGGCTATCCCTGCTAACAGTATCTAGGGTCCTGGGGTCAAAGCTCTTCCTTGTCGGCCACTTGCGTCGTCCCTCTCCTCCCGGGTAGCCAAACTAGGGAGAACTTCAAATACGTCTCTTTCCTCGGCCGATGGAGCTTCCCAAAAGGCCCTGATGGGAAAGAACGCCGGTGGAGGCAGTTAACACACGGCCACCCTCCGCTGGCTCGTCTTGGCACCCACTACGGTGCAGCCTACGCCGGAAGGGATGGTCCAAGCTCCCACCTGCCAAGAATTCCAGGAGCGGGTGGCTACTTGGCGGAGGAATGCAGAGGAGCTGAAGGCTCAGCTTCTTGCGCGGCGGGGGTGAAGAAGCATGCCTGCGTGAGGAATCCAGTGCTTCTTATTACAAGAGCGGTGATTGCCACAGTGTGGTGGATGGTGCGGGTATAATCCAAAGTCAGTTAATGCATCCCCTCAAGACTCCGTTAAGTTTCAAACTCATTGTTTTTTATCTTTGGCCAGGACCCAAAGCGACACCGATCGAGGCGCGCCGAGCGAGATATCGGGTATCTCTACATTCTGTAAAGTCTCTTGCGGCCGTCGAGAATTACTTCTATGAGCTAAAACGATCGGAAAGCATGCCTGGCGAGGAATCCGGTGCTTTGTCAACCTGGATCTAATATGGAACCCTCGCGGGTCACACATCCCGGCGGTCAACGCAGGCACGCCTGTGTGAGGAATCCGGTGCCATCCTGGGCCTAAGGGTCTATCCCGAAAAACCTTCTCGAACTCCATTTCTCTTTAGCAATGTCCGAGCCGCGCTAACCTTTGGGTTTTAGGGCCCTCAGCCTGGATTGACACCTTGACGTGGTGCTGAGGCTTTTCACTAAGAGCAATCCTTTGCCATAATGCAACACTCTAGGATGGCGGGACCGGGATGTTATGAGGAACTAGTAAGTTGAACAGAGGAGATATCATCCGTTCATTGCCTAACTAACTCTTCATGTCCACCCCCTGCGCACTTCGAACCTGAGCCCCGATATCACCATCCATCACTCGTCCCATCCGTGTTTGATCAGCAGGTCCACACAGGTTACGATCCGAGACGATGCAATACGATATAGTATAGTCACTTGTCCTAAACGCATCAGACACAGTTAGCAAGGGCATGACAAAGAGACACTGGCAATGTCCGTGAAGATATAAGCCGGAGGAGGGTTTACACACGCGTGGAGAGGAAAAGAACCAGCTTGCGTTACCCTGGAATTCTACGGGCTTTGCGACAAAAGAAGCTGACATCCACCGAGTTTCCGCACGAGATGCGCAGGCTTTTATCCAACCGCCGCAAGTATTCAATGATGACATATCCCCAATAACAAGATATGGGGAAACAGGTGTTGTGGAGGGGTGGATCGTTGTGCAGAAACGCATATGTAGTCGTGCACCGAGTGTAGGCACTTGTTTGTTTGTGTGGCTGTTTTGTGCGCTGCTGGGGGAGCAAGCGCATTCGTTGGTTGCTGTCCCTCTTCTGTATTTAGTCTGCTCACGGAGCTCCATAATAGAGACACGAATAGCTCCTCTCTCCTCACACCCGACCATTCAAACGCCATATTAATCAAACTTTATCCGGAAAATACTATCCACTCTGATGCAGTACCATACCTTTTCGATTATACTAAATAAGTAAACCCCAGCCCTCCTCTCCTCCCCCTTAGGCAATAACTCTTGTACAAGTACATCAGTCACCCCCCCACACACACAGACAACTAAAACCGGGAGTCAACAGTCAATATACCATTGTCCTTGCGAAGCACACGAGGCAAACATTGGGATTTAAGTGCCATCACTTCTATGCAAGAGCAGCAAGGAGAACGAAAGCGAAAGAATGAGCAGAGACCGATATCGTTTTGCGAGCGGGCAGACGAATATATGTTAATGCGGTGATTATACGAAAAGGGGGGAGTGGGGAGGAATCCAGGGTACTTATAGAGAAATCAATGGGGGAGGAAAGAAAGCCACAGAGAAACGTGAAAAACATAAACGAAACGTAAGGGATCCTCCGGGAACTGTTTTCGAACAAGTCCCGACGGTTCCCACGCGACCCTATCATCCCCAGTCCGAGCGTACCCCCAACCCATTCCCGTCCACAAAGTTCGGTGTTCATACCCGCCACACCGGACAGGCGCATGAGAGCGGTATACAGGGCACCATCGAGGTGAGGACGCCAAACTATGATATCATATCATACCAGCCACAGCGCTGGATCCAAAGCCTAGATCCTCTCCCCTCTAGTGTTTACCGCGAGGGTAGAAGACTCACAGGCTCGGATCACACAATCCTCATTCCCTGCGATCCCGACTTGCTAGAGCGTATCGACAATCCCGCCTGAATCCGTCGAGTCTCCAGTGCCCTAGTGGGCATGCGGAAGAAATGTGAGTGCCAATCATTCCGGGAAGTATAGGTGTCAAGTCAAGTATCGGGAAGGGTCGGGTAAACCACCGTACCATCGCAAGTTAACATTAACCCGATAGGAGAAGGGAGGGGTCTCTGCACTGGATTGCTTTTTTTTGTTTTTTTTGTTTTTTTTGCCAACAGGTTTTGCGAGAAGTGATGAGAAAGCATACGGGAGCTGAACATGTATGAATCGGGCGTCGGGAGAAAGGTGAGGGGGCCCTTTATTTCAGGAGTGCGGGTAAATGATAGAAATCCGTGCCAGATGGGAGTGATTAGGCGTAGTATGATACCTAAACTCCAGAGTTATCATAGCTCCACCGGAGGCTATGAGCTGCAAGCTCTTCGAGACCGTCGGTCGTACGGGTCAAGCTGGCTAGAGTCCAATGCCCGGTTCGCGTCCAATCGGGTCCTACAAAACACCACTCCTCCTTCGGGGCTCCTGCCGTGCGGATGGACCAGAATCCGTACATGGCCCGCCAGAAAGAAGCGCCGGTGATCCGAGCCGTGCTTAATCACGATTGCGCAATCGAAGGCGGAGAATGACCTCGGGTCTTATTCTACTATTCCCTATCAACAGCCAATACCCAATTGCTAGCAACGAAAGTTTGACAAGTGCATGCGTAAGCAAGATAGAAGAGAATGTCCAACAAAGACCAGAGAGTAAGGGGATATAAAATGACTATTAACATTTGGCACACCTTCCCCTGCTCCCAAACTAGCAGCCGCCCTACCGGACCTTGATTTAGAGGGTAGACCATGGTATGATATGTCGACAAGAGATGATACTCAAACGACGTGTCGAGGGCAGTAAAAGAAGGAAACGGTGGCCCCTCTCTCCCTCAAATATTTGCTATTTCTCGTTGACCTAACTTTGGATCAAAAAAAGACTAGTCGCGGGGTCTCTGTCGACGGCAAAAAACTTTTCCTCCATATTTCCTCCGGGGAACCCGTACGAACCCCCGTCGGGACGAAAAGGGAAAAAGGGATACAATGCTCACAATGGAATTCCTGCAATGGGCATTCGTAGAAGTTTAACATCTATCGCGTACTTTCAAAGCTCATTAACTTACTGTCTTAGTGCCTGATCGGTAAAAATGCAATACACCAAGCTCTCAGACCAAATTTGATATAGTATAACTTGACAGTCACCATAATCCTAGATTTTTCAATTGAGGCTCCGCCATGTTTATGCCCAACAGCTGAGGGGGCTTATTGTCGACACTCCCGCAATGGGGCAGGATATCTTTTATGGTATCATACCATACCATATCATAGCTGGGGCCAAGAGTTTTTGCTACAACGTGTAAAATCGGGTCCAAAATAGCATTCTCACTCACACCACTGGGCCCAAGGCCTGTTCCTATATCTACCATCCAGTAGGTAGTCCAACCATGCGGAACCCCCCAGACCGCCCAAGGAGAGTATGATACCATACTCAGCACCACCCCACTCAATGGTAGCACAAGCATTCCATGTGCAGCAAGTTCAAAGTGCATCATCATCGAATAGTCGATGGATAGCAATCAACGGAACGCCAAGCGGCGCTCTACGGCTCCACAAGCGGTGTTTCGAATACGCACCGTCCCCAACCCTACCGGATGACATCCCGTAAGGGTAAGACCCGAATTCTCCGAATCTCAACAACCGGTATATAACACCATCAGGGTACGATTTCGCAGGCGTTCTCCTCGAGAAGCGATCCTAACAGGAGGAGTTCCACAAGAAAGCCCATTATCGGCTACAGTATGATAACTGTATAACCTCCTGAAAGGGTAGGGTTCAAGAAACCCAACATTTATCGGGGATTTAATTAATGACGGGATCTTGACGGGAAGCGGCAACCCCTACAGTATGATACTATAGCAACAACTATTAGTAACCCCCACCCAGGTCTGACTACGCAAACCCTCTATGCCTTGTAAATACTCACCTAACTGCCGGCATTGCTTACTGAACACTTGAAATCGACCAGGGACGACGAGCCTGAAGACCACCCGCACCAGTTTCCAAACCGTGGCTGTCCGTCCATGGGGGCTCCCTGGACGTGGAGTACCCTTTTTCAATTCCGTCATTCCCGATACCCAGTGAGAGCGCGGGGTCTGCGGAGCAGGCAAATTCTGCACCATGGGCAAATGCGCTATCCTATACGATCCTGTGGTCCCCAGGTTATCCTCGCCAAGCCCGCATTTTACTGTACAGTACACGGCACCTCGCGGGAGGAGGAAGGAATTGCCGATCCAAGCGCGCGGCACATTTGGGCCCGGGGTTTGGTCGGGGTGCCGGAACTCTCGATACGATGCGGTGCTACGATATCATATCATACGGGTCCCAATACCGTTGCATTCCTTCCCCTCGAGCAATGATGTGCATATGCACATGGCACAATATGTGTTCTGGAATTTTTGGGCGGAACCAACCTCAGGCTGGGAGCCCCGCAGCGTACTGTGCAGCGGGGCTGATGCAGACTCTCTGGGGAACCCGTGACAAAGATTATCGGTTCTTCATAAACATAATCACTCTATCCGAGTAGTATAACCGTAAGAAAAATGCAGAGTTCTCTACATCACCGATATCCAACTCCTCCTATAGAATAACGGCTTAATCTCCGGAAAGGGAGGAAGGAGAAAAAAAAGAAAAGAAAAGAAAACCCCGTCCAGTTCGCTTTTGAAACAACCAAGTGGTCTACCGTACTGTACCCGACACAACCTGCTCACATTCTACCGTACCCCCCCCGCGCGATGCCTCGCCACCGCAACTGCAAACCCTCAGCTTTCACATACCCGACTCCTCCTTTTGCCGCTTTATCAACATCATGGCGACATGATCATTCATCATCTGCATCGCAACATCCAACGCGGTCCTATTCAGAAAATCACTGATCCCCGTCTTCGCTCCTCTCTTCAACAAGCAACCCACAAGCCTCGCATTCCCAGACCTCGCCGTCAAATGCAACGGAGTCTGTCCCACACCATCCTGTCCCGTGATATCCCCACCAGCATCCAACAACGACTCCACGGTGGACAAGTGCGAGTGCTGGGCCGCAAGATGCAAGGCGGTCTGGCGGTTCGAATCCACGTCGTGAATGTTCGCACCGGCCCTTATGCACCGCACAGTGGTGGCGCCGGAGGATATGGCGGCGAGGTGTAGTGGCGTGCGCTGGTCGTTGTCGCGCGCGTGTATGTCCGCTCCGTGGTCGAGTAGTAGACCGCCGGCCTCGTCCTTCCCGTACTTGGCCGCGAGGTGCAGTGCCGTTCGCCCGTCGCAGTCGCGAAGGTGCACCACGGATGGGTTATTCTCCAGGAGGATTTTCATCGCCGGGAGGCTGCTCATGTGCGTTGCCTCGTGCAACGGTGTTCTGCCGTTGAAGTCCTGGGTACTCGCATCCGCACCGCCTCCCAGCAACAGCGACACGATTCGTGCCGCTTCGTCCTGGCGTTCGTTATGCGTTGCCAGGTGCAACGCTGTCCTCCCCAGTTGCTCACGATCCGATATCCGTGCGCCGTGGTCCAGCAGAGCCCTCACCATTGCTGCGTTTCCCAGAAACGCGGAGCGGTGGAGCACCGTCCAGCCCAGTGTTTCTCGGACGGAATAATTCGCCCCTTTTTCCATCAGGTATTTCACCCTTGAGGCATGCCCGTGAGCGGCGGCCCAGGACAACGCGAGCACGCCGTATTTCCCCTCGGTAGCGAGGGAGAGGAGCACCGGGCTCAGCAAATTCGCGGCGCGTACATTTGTCCGGAGGAACGAGTTTAGGTCTTTCGCATCGAGATTCTCTGCTATCAGGAGGTGGAGCTCGTTGGGTAAATCATGGAGCGGCATTTTCGCGATATCTATCCAGCGAGTGACCGACCGAGCTCGGATGTGGGGATGTTCTGGTGATCCGAGTTGACCGCCTGGTGGGCTGACAGGACAGATTGCTGAATGAGCTGCCAAGTTGTAAGAAGGGCAAGATCTTAAACTAGGATTCCCCAATCCCTTCAAGTCGTTGATCAGCACCGCTTCCTGGAGGTTGGGGGGGCAGCGGCCTTATACAGGATCCACTGGCGGATGCGGCCAAGCTTTTGAACCCGAGTCATCTCGTACCTCGCCCCTGAACCACGCTTTGAGGGAAAAAAAAAACGGGGCAAGAAAAAAAAATATGGTTACCGGTATCTCCGATGCCTAAATAGAACTCCATACGCTCGCCATGTCATTTGTTTTACCCGATATGGTGGGCGACTGAGGTTGGAATATTATTCAAAAATATGATTTTTTTTAAAAAAAAAAAAAAAATCAAGGATTGATCGACCCCTTTCGTTTTTCGTTGGTAAAAACGGCCCAGCGTGATATTGGCTGAAAAACGCTTGCCGATTCTCCTTTCTTTCTTTTTTTTTCGCTATACCCTGTTAGGCTTTTTACACTAAGCGAGAGGAACGCCCAATCCCGAACGATGTTCTAGGTACGCCCCTCCCGGACATGGGGGCATAGGGGTCACTAGACATCACTCGTGCAATTTAAATCCCTGCTTTCTTACCGTACTCGTACATGAAGTTTATGCTGTTTCCATCCCACGCATGCGGGAGTTTATGGATTGTTTAGTAAAAGCCAAAAAAAAAGAAAGGAGAAGGAAAAAAAAATCCGACAGGAGAAACACTACCGTACATCTTCCCCGCATATTGTGTCTCCGGCACTTGCTGATATCCCCCCATCTGCCGATACAGTACGAGTACAAGTACAATTCAACTCCCCCTGTCTTACAGGGTTAGCGATACTCTAAATGAGTAATCATCCTCACGTTTTATCACTCGCAGAATAGTAGGACCGCATCCACTCAACTATCATCCACCAATAGTACATAGTAATAGCCAGTTTCCCCTCCAATCCTGCGCACCGAGTCGGTAAAAAAAAGCGTGTGTACGACGCGGTGGCCACTCGTCAAAGGGCAAAAGGGTTGGTCCCAGCCGTCGCGGTATTGGCGCCCCTATGATAAGGTTCTGTTCATCAAGGAGGGGAGGAATACGGTAGGGCAGTCCGAGATATTCAAGCCCCATGAGGGTTTACTGCAATTGGATTATTGACACCGATTAGGGGCTTTCCCCCCCCCCCCCACTCCCCTTCTACGGAAGCTCTCTCATGTCCTTTTAATCCCCGCTGGACCAATTCGAACGCTCCATATGTGTTCCGGCTTCTGCCCACTGCGAACGCCAGTGTTATCGATCCACAATTATTGAGGTTATGCACCGAACTGGCAGGGGAGGGAGGGGGTATGCCATGCCGGAGATGTGACTGTGAGGTCTTTGTTGAACTAATCGGACCCTGGTTCTCTATAATGTATCATACATCCTGAGGTTTCTATTTATGATACTTGGAATGCTGGTTTTGTGGAGTTTTATTGGAATGATTACCCACTTTTTATTTTCATGCTATTGCAGTCGTACTTTATCATTTCTCTCCTCTCTCGCATCACGCTTATATTTGCCGACTATGAGCGAGGCGGAATTGTAGGGAACAGGATCTCGGAAGGCGGGAGTAAAGCGCAAGCATTCCCCGGAACCCTGTGGCCATGGGGGGGGGGTGGAAGTGAACAGTTGGTCTAAATGATCGAGGGAGACTAGCAAGTGAGGATTAACAAGCGCGTGGACTTGGACCGATCGAATGAGAAATTACTCTTGGTCCCTTAGCTGTAATAATTCCATCCATGGATTGCAGATTTTTAGCCATCCTATCAGGTAACTCATACGCATCGGTCTTTACTATATACCTCCTTCAGCCATCGGTGCCCGCTCAGGTCTTTACAACTATCATACTTTTGCTATCCTACCTCCTCCTCCCCTGGATCCACCACTATTAGCGACACCCCCTTTGTATGGTAAGGATTACCCGGGGGTGTTTTTTTTTCCTCGGTCTTTATTTTAATCTCCGAAGTCTAGAACCGATTTGTTAGAATTGATCCACGAACTTTTCCAAAAACCCTCCGGTCGATCTTCTGGACGGGTATCATATCCGTATCCTCAGATGGAAATTAATTTTAGGATTTTTTTTGTTTTTGTTTTTTTTTGTTTTCTGGTTTGAGTAAACTTTATGGTACTTTTAGTATACAAGAGGTTGATGCTGTGATATAAATAATTTAGTATGATAGGATAGGATAAAGTTTGCATAACATTTATATTACTTTGTGTTTTTGAAATTTTCTTTCATATTTACAAGTGTGATTTTCACCCCTTCGAACCAGGGAGGAAATAGTTGCTATCGCAGAAAAGGTAATTTGATAGGACTGCTGCAGAAGGTTGGAAAAATCGCTGTTTTTTTTGATTCTGATATAATGATAAATATCAGGCTAAAGAAAAAAAGAAAAAAAACTACTATAGGTAGTTAGTAAATTAAACAAAGCTCATTAGATATAAGACATGCTAGATTACAGACAATCTATCAAAATCAAAAATAACTTGAAGCAAAAAAAAAGTAGTAAGAAACAAAACCTATAGCCATATGCAATGTTACTAGATAATGTGCACATGTTATAGTAATAAAATAGTACTAGTACAATTACAAATATATTGAAAAATATCAATTGTAGTATAACTTGTTATACTTAAAAAAAAAATTTAACTTAAAGGATAATAATTATTAACAGAATCTTATTATTTAAATATCGAATTTCGATTAGGTTACTGAATCAATGTCAAATCAAGTGATGTTTGGTGCAACATAGATTTGATTTGAAAATATGATACGATTTATAAAGTTTGTGATTTTCGGGTTTAACATACGATTTCAAATCACAAAATCATGATTTCAAATCATAATCACGTTGCATCAAACGCCCACCAAGATTATGTGGGGCTCGATTAGGGTGTCCATCTACAATATGGTTTCCCATTTGAAACCTTTATAAGTGTCCCCCCACTTGCAGCCATTTTCGCCATTTTCAAGTTCTCCCACTTGAAAAGCACCCACCCACCACATTACCACCACCACCCACCTTCCAGAGACAAAGATCCAAAATGACAGAACCCGAGGATCAGAAGATTGAATACCGCCGCGTGGGGAACTCTGGCCTGAAAGTCTCTGTTCCGATACTCGGGACCATGGGGCTCGGGAGTAAACTCTGGCTGCCCTGGTGCGTCGACGAGGCGGCTTCATTGGAGGTCCTGAAGGCGGCTTACGACCTAGGAATCAATACTTGGGACACGGCAAATACCTATTCCAACGGTGAGTCCGAGAGGATTGTCGGGAAGGCTGTCAGGGAGTTTAAGATTCCGAGGGATAAACTGGTCATCATGACAAAGTGTTATTGCGCCGTTGGGGATGAGCTGGGAATGCAGAGTTATAGGATGCCCGAGTTGAAGTTTCGGAAGGATTATGTCAATCGGCTTGGTGAGCTTTTTTTTGCGACTTGCTTTCGGGAGCAGGGGTTGACAGGAAGGGGGTGTAGGGCTTTCGCGCAAGGCTATATTCTCGGAGGTTAATGCTTCGCTGGAGAGGTTGGGGTTGGATTATATCGATTTGCTCCAGATTCATCGGTGTGATCCTGAGACACCGCCGGAGGAGACTATGGAAGCATTACATGATCTTGTCAAGAGTGGGAAGTACGTTATCCCCCCCACTACTTGCAAAAAGTGCAAAGTCACTCATGTTAAAAAATAGAGTCCGATACATCGGCGCTTCATCAATGTGGACCTGGCAATTTTGGTATTTGTCAACCATTTCCCACGCCCCAATCCTACTAACTAACGCCAATCCCCACTAGCCTCTACCAGCAAGCCGCTGAACGCAACAACTGGACAAAATTCATCTCAATGCAGAACCAATACTCCCTCGCCTACAGAGAAGAAGAGCGTGACATGATACCCTACTGCCGGGCAACCGGCGTCGGCATAATCCCCTGGGCGCCTCTAGCCCGCGGGCAACTAACCCGCCTCCCCACTGCTGAAACAAACTCCGAACGAAACGACATGGAGAAGAGATACCAAGGTGCAGCCTTCTTCGCCGTGGGCTCGTCCGAAGTGGATAAGAGGATTATTTCCCGCATCGGGGAGGTTGCGGATAAAAAGGGGTGGACTATGGCTGAGGTTGCCTTGGCCTGGATTTTGGGCAAGGACACTACGCCAATTGTGGGGATTTCGAAGGTGGATAGGGTGACGGATATGGTGGGGTTGAAGGGAAAGGGTTTGAATGAGAGTGAGGTGGAGTATTTGGAGGAGTTGTATGTTCCGAGAGAGATTTCCGGACATGTTTAGATTAGTGGGGGCTCTTGCATAGTCCTTTGCTCTGTGGTGGAGCGGATTTAGCTTGAGGACCGTCCCTACGTGGTATATAGGTGGATATCCCTATGATTCATGGGGATAGAAATAAAGAATTTGGATGGTTGGAACGTGGCTCTTATATTCCCCTTATGTTTATGAGACATATTAGAGGAAGGAAGTCAAGAAATATTCTCACCTTCCCCCTCTGGCATTGCGTTCTTAGGCACTGGCCTGATACCGCAGGGGGGGTCATGTTCTCAGCGCAGAACCCTTATGAGTATAGAAACCAGAGAAGTGGAGGAGAATAAACTTGTTTCTTGTTTTTATTTCTTTTTCTCACTTTCCCATCCCCCCCCCCACCCTCCTCACATGGACCGCACTTAACATCTGCCATTCATCTCTTTCAGGTCTTCCCATTTCTGTTAAATCACCGGCTCGAGTTTAGACACATGACAAGCCCTCCCCAGGACGCAGTACAGACCTTGTACGCGGGGAGGAGGATCCCATGGCGGGCGAAAACCCAGAAGCGGAGCGTAAAAAAAACGGAGCGAGTCCGGAGAAACGGAAAATGGTCCATCGTCAAAAGTGAACTTATGTCCATAGAAGAATTTCCCTGTATGATATACCCCATCCCGAATAGAATGCAAAACTTTAGTTGTATCTCCTGCCACTACTCCGGGCGGCCAAGCACTGTATCATACGGTACCTGTAAGCCGGCAAGAAAATATTCGAAAAGAGCGGTCGTGAATCGGTGTGTGGGGCTGTCGGCCGTGTAGTGATCTCTCGCGACATATTTTTGTGAATCTCGTTCCAGGGCGCTTCTTTCCCGCTACGAGTATCATAGGTTAGGGAGGTTTCTGTGTGTTTGTGGTGCTGAACCCCACCCCGACCCCCTGGGTGGGAAGGCAAAAAAAAAAGAGCGGGCTCAAGGGAATATTTGAGAAAGAAGCTTCGTGTTTGTGTATCTCCCCTTGTTCTCTGCCATGTACAATCGTGTTGGTGGTGACATGGTGCGTATTTCACGGTCTGCAGTGCGTATTTGGCCTTCCGGGACACCCCCCCCCCGAGGTGGTTGTTATGTCCTCGGCTGTTGGAGGCGATCTAGGGCTGGCTCACCGGGTGTCACTCATTATCTAGCATCTTTTTATCTCTGGTAAAGTATGATATCTCGGTTCTTGGCGTACGAGCCTTCGAAAATATAGCGTGAGGGAAAAAACTAAAACTAAAACTAAAACTATCCCCACAACCTCGCGAATTCTGCTTCACATTTCATGATAGCAAAGAAATACTTCTATTCGTTTTGCGAAAAACACCCAAGCCCCCACAGCGCCATCGCGTGCCTCCAAAGATGTCTCCGCTTCCAGTATCTCTTACTGATAGCCCCATGATTCTTTAACACTCGCACTATTTTTCCATGCCTGCGTCCTATCGCATGATCTAGCGGTGTATAACCTTCGGCATCCTGAGCATTAATATTTACTCCCTCCCAATCCGCTAGGAACCGCACAACACTCAAATGCCCACTAATCGCCGCAAAGTGCAAAGGCGTGCGTGAGAGGCTGATAACCTCGTCCTTAGGGAACCTGCTGGGGTCTGGGTACTGGGCCGAGCCGCCGCTCAGGTTAACACCTGCGCCACCCTCCTCTAATAGCTGCCTCACCATAGCCAGATCTCCCCTCCGCGCGGCCCAGCAAAGAGGCGTCTCTCCGCTCAGACACCGCGCATCAACATTTATATCATTCCTCCGCAGCAAACACCGCACTACCTCCTGACTCCCAATTTGAACAGCAAGATGCAGCACAGAGATCCCTCGGACGCGATCCACGACATTAACATTGACCCGTTTATCCCCGCACAATATCTCCGCGACATCCACAAAACCCTTCTGCACCGCGCATATCAACGCCGGCTTATGGTAGGCCCCACAGGGGCTGGGAATCCGTGCTTTGCCCAGAGACGCTAGAAGTGCCTTCACTGCGAGCACATTTCCGGCCGCCGCCGCACGGTTAAGAAGTGGCGCAGGACTCTCCAGGAATGGCGTCACAGGATCCATCCCGCAGGCCAATAGCGTCTCTAGCGCGGACGCTTCTTCCCCGCCGAATAGGCGCCTCTCCACATCACGATTATCCCACACCTCAAAGAGTTCCACCATACCCCATTTAAGCATTTTCTCCACCGTGTATGTGTCGCGCTGGGCAGCGGCGGAAAGTAGCGCTCCGGGGCCGTAGCGGCACGCGGTTGTGAACCCCCTCATGGGGAGCAAGTAAAGAGTTTGGGTTAGGTGGTGGTTTAAGTAACGGCATGAGAGGACGAGTGAGTTTATGGACTTGACACCGAGGACAGACGCTATCTCCAGGAGGATTTCAAGAGGGAGAGTTAGGAGGGACATCCTGACGACTCGAGGGCCGAGGGTTCGGTGCTATGATGGGGTTGAGCCGGAGTGTCGTCGGGAGATGTCTTATCGCGGCTGAAAGGCTTGGCGACCTTCGTCAGTTCACCATGGCTTGAATCTGGAACAGAGCCAAACATGTCCTTTTCTGAGTTGTCTACTCTCACCAGAGACTGCTCGAGTGCAGCTCAATCTGCCTGCACTGCGGTTACGCCAAGCCTAATTTAGCAGTCTCAGAGAGCTGACATTGCCTATCAGGTGACAGGGTGTGATTCGGACGAGAAACTGCTTTAACGAATGGTATCTTGAGGGCTTGACGGCAAAAGAAACTGACCCCACGGGATTTTCCATATGAAATTCTAGTTCACAAAGGGGGCTCACCCACCACCATAACCTCAGAAAAATCTCATGAATTTTTAGATAGCACAATTTGACATGAAGATTCATATAATAATTGAAGGCTAGGTTATAGAGATAATTCTAAAAATTCTGAGAACCAGAGTTTTGGGGGACAAGCCCAAAAATACCGTCAGGATTGGCGATTTGTGCAGCCTTATCAGTAAAGTTCCCATGCACCCGCAGCTCTTGGAAAAGGTTTCGCTAATCCTCTCTCTCTCTGATTATTCAGTATCGTAAAACAGATTGTGTTAAAAAGTTTACAATATCCTTAGGGGCATATCCGAAAATAGTTATCTGAAAGGTTCTTTCTACTTCTAGTTGTCGATCGGCATACTGTAGCTCTCAAGGTACAGCACAGTACAGGGAAGGGAGTGAGTACATTCCTGACTCAGCTGTACTGTACTCGTACGGAATTCCCATACCCATATATAACAACCATGCCCGCTATCCTCGTTCACTTACCGCCGGTGTTCGGCGGAACAAATCGACACATTTCCATCTGATTGCCATTTGTGCACCTTTGTGGCGGTTGGCTAAACCTGCACATTTTGCAAGGAAACCCACGTGGGGGGCAGGGGCTTTTGTCGGCCATATCATACTAGTACAGCACCTTCCGCCGATGTGGGAAAAAGCCCTTTATTCTTGGACCCACGCCAACGCTTCGGCTGGTCAAGCACTCTGCTCGGCTGTCGGTGGAAGTCTGCGTTGAAACAGAGTTCTTCCGAGCCGCCATCACACACCCTACAGCTTAAAAGGGATCTGGAACTGGGAAATTGGGGGCTCTGGCCCCACGTTAATCCGAAGGTGTTGATGACCATCCAATTTAGAGCCTGCCATCTAGGATTATCGTATATTTAGTTGTCATATCTACCGCCCAAACCACAAATGAGAAAGTATGCTGGATGACAGTCTCGTCACACAACCCAACGATGTATTCCGCTTTGGATTTGTTGAATGGAAGTACTTGCTAACCTCGTGGGCTTCAGTCGCTCCTTGTACTCGGTGCGATTCGTAGGGATTAGGTAATCAGCTCTCAGCACTTGGATTATGGGGCTAAGCCTATCACACCCGGGGGAAGATTACTTTCCAGAAGAGCAAATGGTAGGAGAATGTATTGGGGTCAGTGCCGGGTGGTTCAACGAGAACTTGGACTCAACCTGAGGTTCTACCAGGGAAGTCTTATGTTGAGGGTACCGTAGGAATTTCAAATCGTTCGGCGTTGTAGCTATTTCTCCAGCCACTAGAACCTCCCCCTATCCGTACCCAAGTGTCTGGATGGCCTTTCATTCTCCCCATTCTTTTTCAATATCTCCGGTCGACTCCTACAATACCTTGTTTACCATTGTCCACCGAACCTGGTCGGCTGGGCCTACTTCTATTCTTCATATTTTCTCACTCGGTTACCACAAGCAGCAAGGTTTCCGGAGGGTAAGTTTACAGCGCGATACACACAATCGCCCCCTGGAATTGGAGATGGGAATACTGTGGGTCCAGTTTGGCTCCTCCTCGGCGGTAGCATCCTCCCGTAAACGGCCCTCCCTATATACTACCGAAAAAAGCCACACCTGTGGGTCGTTTGCCATACCATCCTCTGATCTCTGCAGGTTGGTGTTCTGAAATCCGTTTTTTTATCGGAAAATCTAACTTACCAACACTTTCCGGGACACGAACTTATTGAAAAAGACAACATCGCCCGGCATCAGGTTTTGTAGCGCGAGATGCAGCTTCCCGGCTCCATGCGTTGCCCCTGCGATTTACGACCGCGTCAACTGCCTGCAATACAGTGGTGCATGACCTTATTCTGACACTGTGGGGTTTTATAGCGCTCGGTAGGGAGAATGTCCCGGAGGTGATAGAACAAACTGCCAATAGCGTAATAGGGAGGGATAAGTTAGCGAGTGATTACCGATGGAGTACGGGTATTTGAACCCCCTCTCCTCTTTATCGATCAGAAATATTCCTCCATCACCACTCCACATGATCCTTTGTTATCTGGGTATCATGCCGCTGACATGAAGTATCATATCACCCGCAGACATGGGCTTACTCTATATTCCCGACCCTGCGGATCGCAAAACTTCACCCAACTGGGTTCCGTTCCCCATCCTCGGGGACATAAACCCTCAGCATCCAAGCACTCACGAGAGCAGCATTCGCCGTGAGCGTTCCTGACGGGCCTAGTGACGGATACCTGCATAATAGTAAACTTGTGAGCAATGGATGTGCCTGCGAGTACCAAGCCGGGAGTGAAGATGATCGCCCCCTCCGTCTAACCGTCTTTTTGGTGCCGGTGGATGTTATGTCCATGTTAGAGAGCTTGGCTGACCTAGCGTGTACCAAAGATGGTTAGCCTTTCTATGCTCTTTGGGCACTCTGGATTTGGTTGATTATGAGATTTGCACTAACTTATTATGTATCAACGCTTCTACTAATACACTGGGAATACTTTGAAAAAAAAAAAAACCTCAATCAATAATGGAAGTGAAAAAAATAAATAAATACTGGTATCATGCAGACAAGCTTACAAAGTGCACAGGATCTGATCAACACCGAAATATCCATCACTGCCGAGCATCGTGGACGAAGCGAAACAACCGACAAGGATTCCTATGTGTTGACAAAAACACGAGAGATAGGAGAGCGAACAGGATTAAAGTCCGAGAAAAAAATGAAATCCTACCCTGGCGCAGAAGGCGGGGCCGGCAGCGGATGGGACCGAAAGCAAGTCTACAAAGGGAGACTGTTTAGGAAGTATTCGAGTAGAGATTGCTCCCGAGTAGGGTCAGGGGAGGCAGCATGAGGTGGGGGTGTCGAGCGGAAGATCATTTACCGTGTGGAGAGTAGCATCATTCGGTGCGGTAGTGGTTCTGTTATGATACTTCGCGTCCCTGGGTATTCTCACCAAGGGCAGGGGCTATCGTTCGACCGTGGGTTTCCGATTGCTCGCAATGAGCGTTCTCACATTCTGATAATAGCTTCACCATACTGATGCCCGTGCTGGGCTGTATACGATAGGGGCGTCCGGTCACGTTATCCGATAATTTGGGATCCATAGCCCCACGTTCCAGAAGTACCTTCACTGCGCCCTCTTGCCCCCTCATGACAGCCCATGCTAGGGGCGTTCGGCACCCTTGTGCCCCAGAAGCAGCTTCACGCATCTTCATTCCCAGACTCAGCAGCAAACGATAACACCGTGCGGCCGTCTTGAATAACTAAAAGTGACTAAGCAAAAGTCTTGGTGATTTAGCCCATTTCACAGCAAAAAATGTCCAAACATTGCTCTTTTCAATTCTTTGTAGTTCAACAGATGCTCCTTCTTCTTTTTCCAAATTTACAGTCAAAAGTCACCCTATCAGAGAAATACTCTAAGACCAATTTGAAGTTTAACTACCACCAAATGCAGGTGCTGCAAGCTTGTAAAGTTGTACCATCACTTAAAAGTTATCATTTTCACCAGTTTACTATGGGATTGTTGCCCTGGCAACCCTTTACAACAAAGTCCCCTTCTTTGAGAAGCTACAACATGAGAGGGAAGTGTCTGAAGACTTTCTAAGAAGTTGGAAGATAATCTTTACATTTATATACATCTACTTAGGAAATTCCCTACCCTAGTTCTATATAGTGATTCATTTAGAAGCCTTTCAAAATGACAAATTTTGGTGTAAACATACCAAATCACCAAGACTTTTCCTTAGTCACTTTACATCGGGTTCAATATCTTCCTGCTCTAGAAATAGCCCTACAACACTATCATCTCCATGCCTAGCACCCCACATCAATGCCGTTCCGCTCTCAGAATCGCCCCCATTCGGGTTTAATCTCTTCATCTCCAGAATGGTAGTCACGATTTCTGCAATCTCCCAAAATGCAATACAATGTAGTCTGCTAACTCTTTGAACATCCCCCTCAAAAATTGACTTGCATATCTTCTTCCGCCAGAGAATAGGAGAAGGTCGATAGTTCTCGTATCTATCAAGTAGTCGTAATGCCAGGGATTTCAACGTCTCAGTCGTCTCCCTCGCTGCATGGGTTCCCCAGAAACGTGCAGCATATTCAAGAAGCAATGCTCTCTCAGGAACCGTATCGAGACACCGCCCGGACCGACCGAGGGTTCAAATAGGTGAGAGATTTCAGTCATCATCGAGTGAGCAGTTACAAATAAGGTGGGATTCCCTCCCAGACACTCTCAAAGAGCGTAATGTTCGTTACGGGGCGGGGCGGGGCGGGTTTTACCCATGGCGGCCCCGCCGTTACACGGGCCCGGGGGGCGTATTTTGTACGTCCTCCCCGCCCCGCCCCCGTCCGGGGCC